>VZSC01009902.1:52793-78141 GCA_013398225.1 Steatornis caripensis | reverse complement strand
TGGCCCCAGCCCTGCAGATGTGCCCTCCCCAGGGCAGAGCAGAGGGGCAGGATCCCCTCCCTCCACTGCTGCCCACGCTCTCCTCAATGCCCCCCAGGACCCCCTCGGCCTTCCTGGCCCCGAGGGCCATGGCTGGCTCACGGTGACCCTGCTGTCCCCAGCACCCCCAGGTCCTTCTCCGCAGAGCTGCTCCCCAGCAGCTCAGCCCCAGCCTGTCCTGGTGTGTGGGGTTGTTCCTCCCCAGGGGCAGGACCCTACGCTTGCCCTTGTTGAACTCCATCAGGTTCCTCTCCGCCCAGCTCTCCAGCCTGCCCAGGTCACGCTATGCCAAGTACTAGCCTGTAGAAGGCCTCATCAACTTCCTCATCCTGATCAGGTGGCCTGTAGTAAACACCCACAGTGGTGTCACCCATCTTGGCCTGCCCCCTAATTCTTACCCATAGGCTCCAAGCAGTTTCATCCAGTTTCTTTCTTCAACCCTTGCGCGAGATCTTCCTTTTCTGTAATACCTAGAAGATAAATGACTGGCTGAAAGTAGACTAATAGGTAATAATAACAATTGAATTCTAAGAATGCAAGTACAACGTAGGAAAACCTTACACGTAGGGGTTTCGGAAGCACTGGTGAGGCTTTCGTAGGCTTCAGGATTATAGTGGCAGTTGTGGTCTTTAAACCCAATGTTTTATGTATTTTTATTACCTCCTTTACATCCCACTCGTAGTTTGATCGCAGTTCTCTAGGAAAGACGTCTCCTGTTCGTACACGGGGCTTTGCTTATCTTACTGGAGTCTGGAGGCGCAACAGCCATCCGGAGGTGGAGGAACGCGGCACGAGCTGGGTATTGCACAAGACGGCAAGGTAGCTTGGGTGGGCGGTGCCTTGGGCGCGTGACTCGAGTAACAGTGATTCTGCGGTTCAGGAATGAGGTGCATCGGCCAAGATGAAGACGAAGGGTGGGCTAGCACAGGACACTCCTATTCCCAAGCTGTTGTCTGCATGGAGACTAATGTTTACACGGAGGCTTAATGTCTGTCCCCTCCACCCCTGAAAACTCTTCCAGTTACCTTCTGGAAGCTGCGTCCTGGATTCAGTCACTTCATTCCAGAGTAATTGCTTTCTTCACAAAGCCGAACAATTATACTGGAATGAAATCACCTTATTCCTGGGTTAGCCTGGCGGTTTCAGAAGAGCTATCCGCTAAGATTGTTACGCAGGTCAGCCTGCCACGGAAGTCTGGACAGTGTTTTGGTTATCCACAACCAGTTTTGAGAATGAACTGAAGTGTTCAGATGGCAAAGTGCTCTCTCCCCAGCCAGGAGGAAAGTGTTAGGTAATACAAACGATTTGAATGCATGAATGCAAATAAGATATGATATTAATATAATAATAGATATTGTTAGTGATTCGGAGACTCATTCTTCCAACCAAGGAAATAATGTAAAAGGGAAAATAAACCCTTCTAGGAGCAGGGCGATCAGCAGTGCAAGAGTTTTGCTGTCCCCAGTGTGTTTGTCCTGAGGTCGTCTTCGCTTTGCCGTGACCTGGGCTCAGTCCCTTTGCTGCTACGCAGAGCTCTAACTGCAATTATAGCCCCGTACCCAGCCGAGCCGATTAACGTCTCAGCCTTGCCTGTGGCAGCTTGTGGATTGTAATTAACTGCTTCCCGTTAAGACAAGAGATGAGAATTCATGCAGTTACATGCGAAGGCTTTAGAAGATGGAATAGTGTCCTGTAACAACAGTTATTAAAGGTGTTTTGTTTTTTTTTTCCTTTCTGACCCAGGATTAGGCCATCAGGAAACTATTGATGTTATAAAGTTAAGAATTCCTTTGAACCTGAGCAGGAGCAGTGCTGGGGTCTGGGCAGAACGGGGGAAGGTTGATTATCAGGGTTTTCAAATGCATCCTGTGGCCGGGTAGTAATGAAGTTGTTCGTTCGTGTTTGTGATTAAAGTTCGTAACAAAACAAAACAAAAAAAATAGGGCGAAAGAGCTGTTCGACAAGTAGCCTGGGAAGGAGCGGCGCTGATAGGAGCGCGCAGTTTGCCGCTGAGCGTTTGCGAAGGGTTTAGTTAGCATCCTTTCGCCCCTGGGGTTAAACGCTCGGAATGGGGTATGAAGGGAAGCGTGAGGAACGATGAGGGAGAAGGGGCGGTGGTACTCTCGTGGAGGTGGTTACCTCTTAACTGACAGTTAACTTCTGCCTCTCCTCCTGAAATAGAGCAACAGATGCAAAATGGGTGTCGCATGAAAATACCCAGGTATCTGAGTATGAATCTAAGAAATAAATCTGTAATTCTTTATGCCTCCTGTAGGGAGCAGAAAAATATTTCTGTAATGGACCCAAGGGAAGTCCATTGCAACGATCTTCTCCTTCCTCGAATCAGAAGAGTCTGGTTGTGCCGTACTGGGGGCACGGTCAGCGTGAGAGGGGCCCTCCAGCACCTTCCTTTTGTGTCCGGTGAGAGATGCCCTCACCAGTGGAGGCTGTTTTGCAGTGATGAGCAGGAACCAGCGGTGTTAGGAATATTGTTTCGGAGGAGAAAATAGTGGTAAGCGGTGGCATTTTCTGACTGTCACGCAGGGTGAGGGATGTTTTCCTTCCTGCTGCTCTCCAGACGGCAGAGCATCCTTGCACAAGGCGTCACCGCTGGTGATAAACGTGGGGCCTGATGTTAGGTGCTCTGCAAACTTCGCGGAGGGGAAGGGTCAGGAGATGACATACAACCTCCGGTCACTAAAAGGAGCATGGATTGCTGTAAGCGATCGATCAAATCAGTCAGGTATTTCTTTATGCACAACTGAAGTCTGGTCTTGGCCTGTCGTGGCGCTGTGAAATACCCAACGAGACTGGAAGTGAGCGTATCAACAGAATCTTGGGTTTCCCTTGTGAGATCTTGAGACGTTGCATTGCCTGTCAGTGCAGCTGCTTTGATTAAGCTGTGCAATTTAAAAATAAAGAAACATTCCCTGAATTTAGTTTTTTCAGTAGCACGTATAGAGATAGAATCGTTCTCTTCCTTTATAGGAAGGAAGGGTACGCATAGAGACCTTGAGCAGAAGAATTTAAACTTTACAGAGATTGTAACATGAAGCAGTCTGTCTGTGAATCTGGTGGTTTGTCTCCAGCTGCTTTAAATTGGTTGAGTTCATTGGTTTAAGGAAGCTACTACAGGAAAGAAATACAAAATATCAAGGCAGAAAGAAAGCACCGAAGAAATGGGAGGATGGGAAAGCAGGGTGAGGCTTTCCGAGTCGCTCCCCATGGTAACGGATCTCCGACACTGGTAAACAACGCTTTGCGTGCGTACACTTCTCAAAGCTACTTCCATTCCGCTAACTGCTCGCTTGCTGCGTATTTTTGAACTCTGTTAACCTTCAAGGATGATCCTGGTTTTTGAAAGAGAGCAGAGAGGAGCTTCCCTGCCCGGAGCTGCAGAGCTTTGCTGGCCTCGCGGCAGCTTGGCAGGAGCCCAGCGCTCGTGAGCAGCCCATAACTCCCCGTCCAGCACATCTTACGGCAGGGCTCCGAGCCAGAGCCCATCCCCTGTTAACTTAGGAGCTATACGTTTGCTCCAGCTCAATAACATTTCCCGAGTTTCCCTCCTCCGTGCCCTAGAAAGCCACCCTACACTTTTATTACGTTTTTTGCTGTGCCTAAATCTGCCTCGCATGTGTTGTGCAGCCCTCCCTTACTTAGTTGCATATGTTGTGAGTCTAATGAAAAGTCCGGTGCCAAATGCACTGCATGTGCATGACGTGTTGTTTCCAAATATCTTGCAACTTTGGTCAAAGCAAAGTCAAATTAAGCTGAAACGCTCTGATTTCCCCCCCCACCCCAACCCCGTTTCCAACCCATGTGTTCGTTTCGTACTGCAAACCTTTAGTATAGGTGGGGTAGTTGAAAAGGAAAAAAAAGTTGCATTTAAAATGAATTTATTACTTTGATTACAAAAACCCCACGTCTTTTCTCATGCCATTTAAAAAAAAAAAAAGGATTAACCCCTTTTAAAAAAAAAAAAATAATACTGTGGCAGAGGCCAACAATTTTATACCAGAAAGCGCAAGGTTGGGCGAGTTGCGAACAGCTGACTACAAGGCAGAGGGAGAAAAAGTCAGGCAACCAACTTCCAATTATACCAGTCCAGTTGCTCTTCCGCTTTCAAGGGTTAGCGTCTTTTCTGAATTAGTCTTTTAAATTAAGTTTCCATAACGTGTGGCAGATTGAGAAAAACAGCCCTCGGAAAATTTCTGCCCTGGTTGACAGATGAACTAGATAATGGAGTATAATCTTTTCCATTTTCATGATTTGACACATTTTCACTTCTCTGTGTGTGTGTGTGTTCGAATCAAGGCATCAAAATAAATTTGAGTACAGAATATAAATCCCCGACAAAATTACAGCTTTCGTTGCAGTGTTGGCTTAAATGTAAACAGCATGAATGTTATAGATATCTTTTAATTAAATGCGTAAGTTAGAGAAACGTCTCGAATGCTTACAGCGACTACACCGAGGAGTGGGAATGGGGAAGAGATGTACTTTGTCAGCCGATGGCTGCCTCAACTGCCTTCCCGTACCGAGTTTAATTTTGTCACAACCTTTGGTACAAGTTGCAGTGCTTCTCTCCGGTTGATTTACAGGCTGTTTGTTCCTGCTTCGGGTGATTAGTGATGTAGATGGCTTTTTCCTGGCCAAGCAGGGGATTTCTCACGTCTATCGGCATCGCTGCTGAGGACTCTGCTGTTAGGATTCAGAGGGCGGCTGGTTTAGGTCACCGTGCCTTTTCCTGTAGCTGTATTTTTTATGCAGTTTCAGATTATTGCATTGAATCTTGAGTCCATGTGGATTTAGGCTGGGTTTGTGGCTCCTGAGTTTGTAACGCTCAACCCCCAATCTGTTGAGCTTGCAAGCGAGGCGTGATTTTTCTTCTCCTTACCCTAACGAACCCTACTATACTCTCTTCTACCCAGCTTTTCTCCTTGCACTTAATGACCATCCTAATACTCCAGGTAGGTGCGAAGTGTTTCCAGCCACCGTGGGCTCTTAGAGCACGGGAGATACGGAAAGATCGGGAGTCCCGCAAGACGTACGTTGTGTGTACTCCTTGCGTGCCAGCTAGATAATTTATCCTAGTTCTTCGTCACAGCAAATGTTTAAACTATAGGGAGAGCAATCAACCTGTGGCTCATGAGCTGGCTTCAGCTTGAGGACAGACAGCGTAGCAGCGGGGTGAGAGTTTCCCAGCCTGATAGTGCTGCAGCAGCATCCAGGAGCTCCAGGAGGAAGATTTCCCTTCCTTTGCGGCAGCGTGTTAGGTATCAAAAACCCCAGCAAGGATTGTTTTTTACAGATAGGAAACCAGAGGCTTATATGAGATAGCTCACTGAAGGAAGGTCTGCTAGATGGTATGAGCAACCGGCAGCTCCGAAATAGAGCAGGAAATTTTGTGTCTATGGAGTGGAGCTGGAGAAGAGCACAGCCCTTAAACTTACGTGTCGTCCTTCACGTGAGACCCGTGAGATTCGAGCGGTGCCCTGAGTGAGGCGGCAGAACTTTATTTGAATTCCTCGTGCTTATCTGTCCCATCAGGTTTTACCAAGCTCCGTCCTCCTGTACTAAGACCAGCAAAGATTGATTGTCGTCACCAGGGTAAAAAGTCTTGCCCCGAATGCACAGGAAGGAAGGGGGCAGATACGTTGGATACCAAAGGGACGTAATAGCATTCATGAATAAAATTGCCCAGCCTCAGGTGAGGAGTTCTCTGTTTGATTTATGTCCTGAAGACCGTCTTTTAATAGAATAGGAGGTCTTAATACAGTTGAGGTCCGCGCGGGCAAACAGATCTGGCACTACTGCATCTAAAGCATAGTAAATCAGAAAACGCAAGTAATTTTAATGCATTATTGAAAGAGCAGCTCGCTTGAGGCCCTTTTTCAGCTTGAGGTGACTGACTGCATTAGAAAAAAAGCAGGGCAGTGCTCTTTTTGTACTGGTGGCTTCAGGAGGGCACCAAGCATACGGATCACGTGTTGGATGCAGTCAACTCCTGGCTCCCCATACTTAGCCACTCAAGGAGATGTAGTTGTCCAGCTTCAAGACTCACGAAGGTGTCCTCCACCTTGTCCTACTCATTAGTAGCCATCCCTTTCTCCCTCCTATACGCTACTTGCCTCTGTCATTGATAAAGGCTTGTTTCCAGTAGCGAATTTGAACAAGCTATCACAACCTTCACGCCCTTCATGAATAGAATAGAATATAGAATAGAATGAACAACCTAAAAATGCATTTAAGAAAAGGCACCCTCGTTATATGTTGAGGTCAACTTAACCACCCCACCCCCCCCCGGCGTGGGTCTGTCTTCAGAGGACTCGCCGCATTACAGCAAATAAATAAAAAAAGCTGCGAAGTCCGCATCTGCAAAATCAAGAGTGTAAACGTCCGCATTTGGCACCGATTCCGCAGCTCACAGTCCCGGCAGAGATAAGGCTGCAGTCTGGCACCGCGTGCTATGGCTGGAGAGGTTTTACTGTCGTTTCACATTTTGCTCCTCAAGACAAATAAATTGGATTTCCTGCGTGTAGCGGGCAGCGCTGCTCATCTCACGGCACGATGTGTCTGTTTGCTGAGGCTTGAAATACTTAAGAAGGGAGTGTGTGCGTCGGGGTGTACATTTTCCAGTTCGGGGAGATTAGGGAGCCAAAGGTCTGCAGACTCAATAGGGATGTTAGTCAGCATGTCCTGAACCTCCAGCAGATAAGGGTCCACTTCCTAGGCTGCCCTGATCTGAGAGTTAACAGTTGGTGACAGCGAGTCTGTCTCTGTTCTTAAGTCATTGTTATCTTTTTTCTCTTTTTTTTTTTTTTAGTCGGCAATATTTACAGGCCTGGCTCTCTCAGATGAAAAAGCACAAAATCAAAAGGAGGTCTTCCTCCACGGGCGCTCGGGGCGGGGAAGGATGTTTGGGCTTGGCGTGCCGCCCCGCCGCCTTGCTGGGTGGGAGGGACCGGAGGAGGATGTCGGCTCGGGCTTCGTTTTTGTGGCTGCTGTTATGTAAAAGGCAAACCTCGTAAAACGAGCCGCGAGGAGCCCTCCGCGCGAGGGAACGTGTTGTAAATGTCAGCCTCTGCGAGGCAAATTGAAGGTGTTAAGCTCAGTGGGGAGAGGGGTCTCGTCTCCCTGCCTGATGCACAAAGCCAGAGTCTAGGCAGGGTTTTGGACCCCTCTACAGTGATAACGGAGAGGAACTTGGTCCCAGTTGACCGAAGTAATGTTCTTTTTGGCTTGGTGGGATGTTTTGGATGCTGCTGCAGCATTGCACCAATTTCCAGTGAAAGCATGTCTGGGACCTCGTCACTGGAAAAATATGCAAACTGAATCACTCTGCTTCTCTCTGCCACCTTTTGTGTTGGGGGAATATGTTCTACGCAACTAGACGAGAAAACAAACAACTGCGACATTGCAGTAACTCTGACTTTTGGTTGAAAGACGCAGGCGGGTGAAAACAGAGTTTTGACCTCTCGATCCTCTGCCTCCGTGCTTCGTCTGGGTAATCCCAAGGCTGTGTTAGGGCCGCAAAGGGGGCTCGTATAGGTTGTTTCCAAAAGGAAAAATCCTTTAACTCTGAAATCGGTGGAGTTTATGCTGTCAGGGTACTTCAGTCCCTTCCTTGCCGTCTTGGAGCCTGAAGAGCAAGGAGGTGAAAATAAGTGCTCGAGACTTCGTAGGTGGTCGCCAACTCTCCGACTGCACGCGCAAGGTGGGACTGAGTCTGTAAAGACGGACGGTGAAATTTCCGGCTCCTTTCCCCGGATGAGGGAAGAAAAATCTAACCCTGGGCATGATAAGCCTTATGAAAAAGTGAGAAAATGGTAATATTGACAGCTGGGTCCGAGTTGGTATATCATTCAGACAGGGCTCCTTAAGGCGAGTCCCTCTTGCAGCAAGGCAGAGCGCTTGCTCCGGTGCCCTACTGTAACACAAAAACGTGGGCTGTGCTTGTGAAGCTTAACGGTTTCCTTCGTTGCCACACTTGTAGCAAACACCCCGGGCTCATTTTGCGTTGCCGATTGCGTGGCACGCGCCACGGCAAGAGTTTTATTTGCACCGTTGCTGGGGGTTTGGTGGGAGCGGACGAGGCCGAGCAGCGGCGAGAGGTTTATCTGGGGTTTGGTTTAGGACGGTGGGATGGTGCGGCAGCCTAGGTGGAGCAATCCTCGGTGATGTTATCTGGAGCACGAAGCATTTCCACGATAAACAACATTCCTTGTATTTTAGACCGGTCTGCTATCAAAATCAAAACAGCTGCTGTGGCTTAGAGAGTAGCACTCGCTGCTAGAAATTTAAACTATATAGTTGGCTCTAAGATTTATGAGGAGTAGATTCGCCATGTCTTTGAGTATATAGCTACACGTATTAGTAAACATTTGTTAGTCCGCAGGATTATTTTCCCCGAACCTTCCATTGTTCGTACGCCTCATGGGCCCCCGTAAAACTTCTCAGGTGAGTTTTTCTTTATTGTTAAAGTTCAATAAATTATATCAATTAGACTAAAAGCCTGCAACTCCCTTTTCAGAAAATAATTAGCAGATCGTTGTCTCTGACGTGACAACTGGAATATTGGCTGGCATTTATAGGATTGGTTTTGTTTTTAAAAACGATTGATGAAGGGAACACGGATCTGTAATTTTTATGCAGAAGTTGGAGCGGATTTTGTAGCCCAGATACACGAGTTAATTCTTCTCTGCTGTCTTCACCTAGCAGGCTTCTCTTGTCGTCTGCGGTATGTCCAAGAGGAGACCCTCCTTTGAGTTCCCTCCGCGTTGTTGCGAATAATCAAATTGTACGGGAGGAATTCTTTTGATCTTGGGCGAGTCCTGAACCATAAAAAGCCCTTTTTGTTTTATGGAAGGGTTTCCCCACTGACCAGGTGATGCTGGCGTTCGGAAGGCACTGTGGTTTTGCAGATCTGCTGGTTGACCGCGTAACTGATCTTCACTTGCTTGCTCAACTTCGTACGGGTGGGGTTTTGTCTGTATTTAGCAGAGTGATCCAACAGTGCGCATACGGATTTAGGCCACCTTAAGTTTTTGCCCAGTTTGAGGCCTTCAAAGAGTTGATTTTGCCTCCCCTCTTGATTTACACAATATGTAACTGGGAGAGGTTGCCAGCTGAGTTATTAAAGCCAATTTCTTTGTTTAAAGTTTATATTTTGCATACTTGAAAAGCGGCAGATTTTCAACTATCTCATTCATAAAATTCTGGAAAGAAAAAAAATTCGGCCTTGAATCTGCTTTGTTTGCGGGGGAGTGAATGGGGTTTTGGGGTTTGGGAAAGTCTTTATAAGGTTGCAGGTTTTAATTCCGAGACTTACTAAACGCCCGAGTGTCCAAGCCCTTCTCTGAGGGTACTACTAAAGCATCATTGACTCCGTTGTGAGTTGTACCAAAGGGTCCCAAACCTGCTCCTAATCTTGTAACCTTTTCTTAGCGACTATACGAATCTTCTCGAGAAAGTTGACAGGGAACGAGTGATTTCTAAATGCGTTCCGGTTTTAACAAAAATGCATGTTGCAACCGTGCCGGTTTTCACCACTGCGTAAAGTTTTGCACATTGTTCTGGAGAAGGATGGGCTGCGAGCTGAAACGCAGGAAGCCAGAGCGTGAACTCATTTGCATCTTCCTTAGCGCTGGTAAAAATAGGGTCTGCCGTTACGAAACGTGCATTTTCTGCAAATCTCGTGGTAGGAAGACTTGTACACCCGCTTCGTATCGATACAGGTTTCCTGAGTTGGTACGTTCGTCCCCGTTTGTGCAGTGACGCCCTTTAATGCTGGTGAGAAATGGGTCCGGGGATTATTCTGTTCTTCAGATTTTAATTCCCTAAATTCGAAAGCACACCAAGGATTTTACTTCTTCATCTGAGTAATCAGTGTGTGTTCGTAACAGGATCGCGAATGCTCGAGTGAGGTGTTTAAACCTTCTCTTGGCTATTTGGAATCCAAATTTTCAGAACGTTCCTCGGTTTTACCTGTCGTCATTTTGAGGTGGTTCATTTTTTTGCTCAGCTCCCATGCCTGTATTCTTTCTTCTAAAAGGTCTCTGCGTTTTCAAAGAATTATTGTTGTTTCAGGTGAAGCCCTGAAGTAGATGAATGTTTTATTTTTTGTCGCTGGTGCCTAATCTACACATCATGCCTTCATCCTCGAGCTTAAAGTATAATTACCTGTATCAGTCTCTAGTTCTTTTTTTTTCTTATTATTTGGCAAAGCCAGCAGATACTGTATTTTCTGCAGTGTTGCAAACAGCCCTGTAATGTTCCTCAGGCTGTTCCCTGTCGCTCTCTGGTCTGGCAGCAAGTCACGGCTCTGTCTGCGTCCTAGCTGTTGAGCCGTCATCTTGGAAACATTCCGAGAAGAGATGTAGTGGCCTAGACAGCACGGTATACAGAACAATCCTGACGCGGCGAGCAAATTGTGATTATAACTGTAAATCCTTGAGTTGTGACTATATATGTGTAACGCACGCAACGTTATGTAGAGGTTAATGATGCTTAACAGCACGTAATATGTGAGTTCTGCTTTACATTTTGTCGTCTTCTTAATGTGTTCCGTCCATTCCAAGATTTCTCCAGGTAGGCGCAGTATTGCCGAAGCTGAGCAGGGATCCCCTTGTTTTCCCAAACTAACGTCTTAAGGGATTTTTTTTTTCCTCTGGATCAGCTCTTCAGCTGGCACGTTTTTGGCCAGGTTTGCTGGAGAAGCTGCTGACCAGTGGTCCCATTTATCTACTGTCCCGTCTAGAAGTAGCCCAGAGTCGGGTGGTTGAGGTGGACCCAGGACAGCCTGAAGTGGGTACATGGCCTCATCCGAAGCTCAAAATTACACATTTGCACGGTGCTTTTGGAATTTGCACAGATTAAAGACTCCCTATGAAGACTTACAATCTCTCTATGGCACGGTTCGGAGCTATTGACATTTATCAGCAGTATTTCCTCGCTGTAAGGAAAAGAAACAAGTGTGTATGTGCGTGCATCCCTGACTCCCCAGCAGGACCCCAAAGCGGTCGGTGTTTGCCAGCCTATCCTCGAAAGAAATGCAATCTTTTTCTTTTCAGCGATGCGGTACTGCACGAAGCTTTGCGCCCCGGCAGGGTTACTGCAAATATGTTGCTTCTTTAAATCAGTGTGTCTTTACCAATAAACATCTAGGCACAGCTGTTTGGTTGATTCTTCCAAAACTGACCTGGCTTCTCAGGACTCTACAAAAAAGAATTGTAATTGCTGAGCTGTCACCAGAGGCACGTCTGCTTCTCTGGTGGCGGTTCACATCTTAAGTGCAAATTCACCGCTCGCTCCCCGAGCGTTTGTTTTCCTGCAGCCGTGGTTGTACAAACCTTGACTCCGAGCGATCTGAAAACAGAAATCACCTATCAATGACCCTAACTTAATGAAACGGTTGTCTCCCTGTAGATAAAACTTCCCTGCCCTTATGGACGAGGAAGATTGTATCTCGTTAGATGAGTATGGGTTACTTATTGAATTTTACTCCCTGGGAAAAATGTTTTCTACTACAGCTCATGCGTTGGCTTAGACTGGGGATGTTTAGCCCGCGCGTAGATTGTTTTGAACCTCTTGCTGTCATCTTGAGTTTTCTTTTTCAAAACCCTCTGCCGCGCCACTGTTTTCTCCTCCGTCTTTAAATTTGCACCTATTCCTTGCGCAGATCTTTGAGCAAGATGTGCAGCTCGTGCTTAGTCTAGCAGATTTCCTGTTTGCTTCCTTCATCTCCCCGCCATCGCCTTTTGCTGGGCTTGTCTGTGCTTCGAGCCTGAGAAAGAGACAAAGATGGTATCGGGCAGGTGTGGTGTAGCCCGTACAGATATTTCACCAAAGCCACATAGACTTTCTGTCTTAAGTCAAAGAGAAGCGCTGTAGACGTGAAGAGAACGAGCGGAAGATGAAGTGGCATTATCTGCCCGGAAGAATTAATTAATTGCAAAAAATTCAACCTAGCAGCATCATAGAACAAGTAGTGAGAGATTTTCTTCTGTAAATTGTGCTCTGCACTTAAATGCTTATATATGTCTTAAAAAAAATCAATCAATGCTTATCTATGTACATGTATATCTGTACGCTCAACAGTGTACCAGGCGTGACAACATGTTGAGTTGTTTTCAAGATTGTTAGCCGTTAATTTGACTCAGATCGGGATTTTGGGGACCAGCTTTCAAAGTGGCCTTGTGGATTTTGCAGACTAATATAAATATTCTTCCCCAGCCGAAACTCCTTACAGGTTGGTGTGTTGTAGGACTAAACCTTGCTGGGGTAAATATTTGTTACGGCCCCTATAATAAAGACTCGGTACGGTGCTGAATCTGAGCCCCCTCCCCCCTTCTTTTTCTTTGCCAGTTGATGTGTTTTGCTAATAAGGGCCAATCCTGCAGGTGCTCCCCAGGGTATACTACTATATTTAGCTGAAGCACCATGAAACACGTAATTTGCCAGCGAGTCGTTAGGTTACCAAACAAGACTCGCGGTAAGCTTTTTGAATGCACACAAGTCCCCTTCTCAGCAAGACTTTGAAGCTTCAGATGGGTGGAAAGTCCGTGTGAATTTGACTCTCAAATGTGTTCGGACTCCTTTGGAAATCGTACTTTTTTCCTAAACCAGTCACGTGCTTTTGAAAATACTGACCGGCGTCCGATTGCTGTTTCAGAGCCCAGTGTTTCTAACCGAGGACTCGAGGACAAGAGGATCCTCCAGTTTCACGTTAATCCAAGTCTTTGATTTCTTTCTTTCCCACAGCGCCTGTGCCGTTTCTTTGATGAGAGCTGCTTTTCAGCCAGTCAAACACCTAGATCACTGAACAAGCAAAGACATAGCTTCACTCCATCGCTCTTAAAGCAGCTCCATCTGCCCTTGCTTATGTTACCTGGGTGGAGATCATCCACTGACGTGACACCGCAGCCTGACAGCAGCCCTGATGGTTCGCTTGTGAAGGGAAGGGGATTTTTTTTAATTCAATGTAGGGCTCAAGCCCTGTAGCCGAAATGCCACTGAGTTGCGTGGCGCCGCGCCAGGTGCTGTTGGCTGGCCGTGATGCTATCTTCCTAATCGTTAACTGCAAGAAAGAAACCACCCCGATGTTGTTGAACTTTTGCGGTAGGGGAGTTATTGCAGTTCAGTTCTGCATCTGTTCATCGGACTTCCTGTGGTTTTTCATCGAATCATATGATTGACAGCGCAGACAGTCTGCAAAGTTCTTGGTTTGTCTAGTTTATACCCTCGTCCCAACCACTAAATCTGACTTCTGCTTTGTCTGGCAGAAGAAAACAAGATAGGGTGCTGTGGTAGGTCGATTGACCAGAGCTGATAAGTGGTGGGTGTTTTTAAGTTGTGCCGTTCAAATCCTAGCGTTACCTCCGGCCCTCAAGTTTTCAGGTACTGTCTCAGGTCGGTTTGTTTTAAACCGGCTGGGATTGTCACTGCTCTGGTAATGACTGGAGAGAAATGCAAATAGTGGCTCCGCTGGACCCATTTTATGTCACGGCAATGAGCTCAAAAGCTTAAATAGCGAAGCGAACAGGTAACAAAGAACTTGTGCATCCGTCGACATCATCCAGCTGAACGAATAGGGCTGTGAAGGGAAACAAGAGATGATTTATCCCATGCCAAGGTCTTTCTTCTATTATTAGGACTACCGTCTAAGATGCTTTAGAGCGGTCCCTCTTTTCAGAAAGCGCTAAAAATCAGGTTCATTTGGGTGTCGCCAGCTGGGGAGCAAATGCCTTTCCGGAATTAGGTTGGACACAACAGCAGCAAAGCAGAAGAAAATGGTTTTCCACATTGCTGCTTCGACCTGCCGCTTCGGGAATCTTGTTAACCGTGACAAAACCCTCACCGGTGCTGGCTGGGGCGTTTTCCGAGAGTGCCCTGAGACTCCTCTGACCTGGCTGTTTTCCAGCTCTCCTGAAACATTCATTTGGTGTCATCTCCTGTCTGTCTGCAGCGCATGGCGAAGGCTCCTGATCGCTCGTTTGGAAGCAGAGCGTGCAGGAGGTAAACGGCACGGAGCTGAATTTAAACATTCCTTGAACTACCACCTGTCAAAAATGTGAAAGCTTCGTGCCGCGGTCAAGTTTTTCACGTAGTGTTTAACTCCCGCTGTTATAAATTGTTTTCAAGTCAATGTGATAAGTAAGAAACATTTTGAGGTGACAAATTTGATAGTTTTGAATCTTGACAAATTTTGTTTTCGGTGAATACTCCAGCAGTGAAACCGTACGAGCGGGTTTTTTACCTTCGTAGCGGGAAATCTTGCGAGATGGAGCCTGGTGCGGAAGTTGTCTGCGTGCCGGGCCTCTAGGATTTCTCATTTTTAATGAATGAGAAAACACGGCCACCACACAGCCGTGGATCGCTGCAGCCATCTAAAGAAGTTGGGTTTGAATTACTGACCTGGAAGTCAAATTCTCCGTGTGTCGTTAGCAATGCGTTGAGGTATCGTGGGCCCGCTGTTCAGGGAGACCATCAGAAAAAGATCATTTCTGCCATTAATTACGTTCTTTTTATGAAGATACTTTTGAAATTGTGTGTGTGTGTGTGTGATGGCAACGTGTATTACATCTCTCCTGAAAAACCTCATTATCCTTGTCTACATTCCCAAGATAAACCTGCAGACTGTTCAAGGCATACGTTGCGTGTGAGAGAGTCCAGGCTGATTGCAATGAGTTATAGTCTTTAATCTCAAATTGATTATGGAATTGCTACGGTCTGAGGAAAGGCTTAATAATAAAATCAATGCATGACTGTTATTGCCTGAAAATACGAATGCCATCTGATTTATTTTATGCTGTCCTTTCAGCTGAGAGATGACGGCATAGTAAGAGCTGAGCATCTCAGATGTAACTGTTGGAATTTCTGGTGCAATTTTACCTACCGTTTTTAAGCTTGGGAGACTTGTGACGCTGCACGAGAGTCCAGAATAGTCCCCGACTAGCGTGACCATTCTGGACTCCCAGAGCGTCTGCGTAAACGGTAGCTATAATCTGTGGCCCTGCCGGTGAAAAAAGTTATCTGTGTTTAATTCCGCTCAAATTAGCATCTTTAATGACTTTTTTTCCCCCCTTCCCTCCCAGAAGGATGGCTAGACGCTGCAGTGCTGGCGTGCAGCCACCTTTGGGGTGAAGAACGGCAGCTGTGTAAGGGCTTTTCTCTGCTAGGGAATGTTGCAGTGGTTTAATCATGAGGTTTAACCATTCATTCTGCTGATGCAACGCTGAACTGAACGTGTTCCTGTCTACGCCGACCACAAGTCAGGAAGCATTTAGGAGGTTAGTGGGGAAGATTACACTGAGGATAAGCAGAGTAGAATATCAGTTTTTTGAAAAGAATAACTAAAAAGCTACGTGAGGGCTGGATTGGAGTGAGGCTTACCCTGCTGAAAGAATCGTGGTGTCCTGAGAGGAGGGGATGGGGTGGCAGAGGGGGGAAGGCAGGCACAGCATGAGGGCTTGGAGCCAAAACGGGAACGGGTAGAGGATGTTAATGAAACGGAGGATTTCACAACGCCGAAAATTTGGGCAAGTATGAAATAGAAAGATACGCTAAGGAGAGACTCGAAGGTACGGACGGTGGAAGGGAGTTGGGGGTGGGAGCAGGCTAGGAGACAGGGAGTTAAGAGATGGGAGTAAATATGGGTGCAAGACACCTACGTGTGAGGAAACAAAATGATGTGGAAGATTAAACGGGCTGGTCAAAACAGACTTGGGGAGAGAGGTTGGGGAGAGGTGGTAGAAAATGGTTTAGGGACACAAAAGGGCTATAGGAGAGCTTCTCTACCACAAACTGCGTGTCTGACGCAGGAAATGAAACTTGCTGATGTACCTTTGAGGTTCTGGGCTCTGAACTCACGAGGAGTTAGATGGAGAAATGCCTTTAACAACCTTATCTTTTAGCTGCCTCGGTTCCTTCAACAGAGATAATAGTGCTGGAAACAGTACTGTCCTCCTTCCGTCCCCGAGCGCCGTAAGGATGAGCTCCCCACGTGTTCCGAAGGCAACAGGTACACTAGGGACAGCCACACCGATGGCCAAAACGGTTCCTCCCAGGCTAAATATTGACATCCAGCTGTGGTGGAGGACCTGACCCCAACAGAAGCCAAACCGCAGCAGCTTCAGAACGTTGGAGCATACTGGAAGGTGACACCGACGTCCTCATCAGTCATAGAATCACAGAAGGGTTTGGGTTGGAAGGGACCTTTAAAGGCCATCGAGTCCAACCCCCCTGCCGTGAGCAGGGACACCTTCCACCTAGATCAGGTTGCTTGGAGCCCAGCTTAGGAGATAGCATGTGGTTGAATGACGCTGTCCATGGAGACATGTTCCTCATCAAGCAGGTGGCACCTTTGTGTCACGGTATAGTTGTATGCTCAGTATTTGCACCAAACTGCTCTAGGAACAGCAGCAGCACAAGGAAGGAGTAGAGCGGTTTCCGTGTTTTCTGACTCCAAGACTACAAGTAAACTGGGCGTGTAAAAGTTAAATAAATAACCCTGAAAGCCAAGTGGCCCAGAAGTGCCCCTTCAAAGGAGACTGTTCCAGCCAGAAGGGTCTTGTGCCCTAACGCGAGGAAACAGGACACTGTGAGCGCAAGAAAGATGATAGGGTATCCCTTCATTATTAATGGGCAGAGAGGCTTCTTAGCCATCGCTGTGCTTGTTCTGATCATGTCACACCATAGAGTTTATTCTTAGTCTTAGCCACAGCCTTATAAATAATGAAACGGGTCATGTTTTACCTTACCCCGGTGATCACTGTAGTGCGGCTTTTATCTGAGACTCTGCCAAGCTCTTGACACAGGCAACGTTTAGAAGTANCATGTCACACCATAGAGTTTATTCTTAGTCTTAGCCACAGCCTTATAAATAATGAAACGGGTCATGTTTTACCTTACCCCGGTGATCACTGTAGTGCGGCTTTTATCTGAGACTCTGCCAAGCTCTTGACACAGGCAACGCTTAGAAGTAGATAAAATGATTGAAGTGCTCTCAGCACAGAAGTAGGCTCAGCTCTTTCCCAAAACACGCGCACCGAGAGCGAACGCAGTGGGTTTGCAGTGTGCGTGCTGCTTTGGGAGGGAAGAAATGAGGGAAGACCGGAAAACTGAGGGTGCGGCGTGTCTATCCAGTTAGGATGGGCTAAGCTAGCACAGCTGATGTGTGTTAATTCGGAAAGTGCTTTGTTGGTACTGAGAAACAGGGCTTTTGTGGAAACAATATTGTCTAGCCTGTAATTTCCAGGAGGGGGAGGTATCTGCGTGGATGGGGAATAAGGTCTGTGTGCACGCACAGGCCTTGTGGTTGCAGCCGTAGAGGCTGAAGTGGGGATAGATATGTGTCACGTTGCAGTTGAGGAACTTGCAGGGGTTTGCACTTCTAACTTCCATTAGACTCGTTCTGTGTGCTCCTCAGCAATGGGAAAGCCAAGGCACAGAGGTAATGACCTACCTAAAAGTACAGAGGAACCTGTAGCAAAACTTAAAGTGACCTCCAGGAGCCCGCCTGTGGAGCCACGCTTCCCACCGCGCTTCCTGGAGGAAGAACATTTCTCTCCTGGAAACTTGTACGTACAGAAAGTCTTTGAGCGTTCGAGGGGAAAAAAGTCATTTTGCCATGACACTGGGTTCCTGAAAACTTACCACAGACTGTGTTGATTCTTACGGCTTTTCCAAAGGATCCTTCTGCTCCTCCTGCTAAGGAGCTGAGTACAATTAATAACAAAATGCTTTTTAGGGAAAACTGCAGTGAACAGGTCCGGACGTGTGCAAGCAAGGAGGCGTTTGGGGGCTGCTGCAAATGACAGCAGTCCTTAAGACCTTTGTGTCGTGTAAGGGATTCGCACGTTTAGCCTCTGGTAACAGGCAAACTGAGTGTGACCCATGGTAAGAGGGCTGAATACAGTATGCAAACGTAGCGTTCAGTTCAAAGAAGCAATTATAAATGATCTCCTTAGCCCATAAATATTTTCCTTCGGGTCTAATGGTTAAGTTCCTTCCATTACTTTTTTTCACCAGACCTCTTTCTTCAGTGTTTACGTGGGCTGTGTGTTTGCAAACAGACATGCAAACCTTCCCTCAGCGGACTTTGGTTTCTTGTTGCAGAAGTTCCCCGAGCTGAAGTTCAAGTACGTGGAGGAGGAGCAGCCGGAGGAGTTCTTCATCCCCTACGTTTGGTCCTTGGTCTACAACTCTGCCGTGGCCCTGTACTGGAACCCGCATGACATCCAGCTCTTCACTATGGACTCCGGCTGATGGAGGTGCCCCAGCCAAGCCAACTCAGCTCCATCGTCTTACCGAAAACGAAGCTCCGCACCGCGTGTTAATACGTGACCCCTTCCAGCGTGCACCCTCTGACCCCAAAGCTTACGGAGAATGAAGCTCGCCGCTAGTGTACAGTCCAACGTCGATGTTTTGGAAGCAGATTGCCACCGACACGCTGGCAACAGACCGCTGTGAGGAACTGACGGCTTGTAGGCTACCTTGTATTTATTATAGTCCTATAACCTAGAGCTTGTTTGATGAACGTGAGGCCTTACACATGGGGTATGATGTTACTACCAACCACAAACCTGATTGTTCTTTTAACTTAACGAGGTAAATGAGGAAAGAGATTGCGGACTTTGATTTGGAAGCAGCATTCGTATTTTCGCGTCTTTCAAGCGAGGCAGCTTCGTTGGGTCAAGCTTTCTGGGGTCTGTTGGATTCTGCCGTGGGTTGCTTGTTACCTAATCCCGCGCTTTGACTCGCAGCCCTTCGTTTCGGGGGCACTGTCAAGGCTGCGGTCTTTAAATTGGTNTTGGGTCAAGCTTTCTGGGGTCTGTTGGATTCTGCCGTGGGTTGCTTGTTACCTAATCCCGCGCTTTGACTCGCAGCCCTTCGTTTCGGGGGCACTGTCAAGGCTGCGGTCGTTAAATTGGTGTCTGTGCCGTCATCCGAGTGAACTAGCAAGCAGCGTATTAATCAGATTAGCTCCCAGGCAGATTCAAAACACTTGATTTAGATGTCAGAATGTTTGTGGGAGGATTTTCCATAGCGAGTCTTTTGTTGTTGTTGTTTGACTGGCAAATACTCTGTAGAGGGCTAGAAACACCAGCTTTCAGAGTCAGGTCCCTTACAGACTTGTTGTACCGTGCTTCTGTGCAAAAGTTGTTCCTGGAAATTGAACGTGTGGTGGGGGGAAAAAAAAAAATCTCCAAAGAAAATAGTTAGAAGATTGTAAAATAGACCAATATCCTCTAAAGACCTGCGTAATGGTGACAGTGTGTCGTGGGGATCCTTGGCAAAGTTCTGTGTTGAAAAATCCCCTCTTTGCTATTAAAAGTTTTATGGCAGAAGTATAAATTCATCCGAATGTAGAATACTTCTCCTTTTTGTTATTTTAAAGTGTCCTTTCCTGATATACCTGTTTCTGCAGTTGGAAGAACAAAAGAAATGGCTTGGCCTGGTTTTGAAAGAACATCTCGTTTTTCAAAATGAGGATCACTTCTTCTCTAGGGAGGCTCCTGACGGTGCCCGTTGCACACGCGTGCGCTCTCCTAGTCCCACGTGCCGCTGTGTGGAGGACTGTCACCGGTGCACTGCATGCCAACACATAAATATCAAGGAATTAGCTCCTAAACGTACATGGCAACCCCCTGTATTCACTGCCTGCTCCAGCATGTTCTGTTTATTGACCTGAAGAGTCGGGTGCATTTGCCTTCAGACAGTCCTTTGAGTGGCTTTAATTAGAATTTCTTGCACCCTTTTTTTTTGTTGTTCCCCTGAAGGATGTGCTAGGATTGTCATTTCCCTTTATCTGCTTATTTAGAGGTGGAAGTCCATTTGAGTCCTACACGAATGGCAATACTGGCTTAAAAAAAAAAAAAGCTTTCCAGATTTATCTAAATATAGCTACAAAGTGACATATACAGCCCAGGAGCATTTAGGATTTTAAAATGGCAGCAGCTCTTGAGAAAAGGCGATAGCAAGACTGGAGATACAGTTTTTCTTAGGAAAACATGAGAAATGAATGAACCGTGACTGAGCTGCACCTAAGTTTATGCTGTGTTCTGGATTTATGGTTGGGTTTGGGGTTTTTTTGTTATTGTCTTTGAGCAAACGTCGGGGAATGAGTCTTCTTGGCGATTGTAGTGATTTGTAATTTTGTCTTTATTAAAAGGCTAAGAGTGTTTGTGAGTCAGCAGGGCTGCCCGGCCTTTGGAAAGGTCAGTCTGAAGATGCACTTTCGAACTGTGGATTCTGAAGCTGCTGGGATGGCTCAGTTTTCTTCTGTCTTAACCGCCCGTGAGCTCTTGAACCTGCCCCGAGGTGAGCACCCTCCTCCCCGCTGCCTGCAGCAGAAGTGGAGCACTTCATGAAAGAGGGCTCAGCCGGAGCAGATGCTTGTCAGCCGGGTGTCAAGCTGGAGAGAACCCGTTTTTTCTTTGAAAGGGCTCTTTATAAAGCGAAGGGTTCATAAAGCAGCAATCTGATAGAATAGGTCAAACCAGCTGCTGAATCAGCGTAGGAGTCACACAGTACATTATTTCTCGCTGTCCTCTTGTTGTGATGACATTGAATTGAAGTACAGAAGGAACAGGTTTGTTCCGATCGCATAATTTCCTTGTGCATTGAATTAATATGCAATGCTCCCAGGGCCCAGCTGGTTTGCAACAGCCGGGGTTACGATCCAAAGCCGAAACGGCAGAGCCAGACCAAGATTCGTGCCGAAATCCATGCTAGCCCCGTTGGCTCTTCCAAGAGCTTGAGTACTATGTGGGTCTGGCGGTGTCCTGAAGTCTGCAGTCTGGCGCGGTCGCAAATACTCTGTTTTCCTTCAGATCTGTAAAGTATCACCTTAGGGATCCTTTTCATTACTTTGTGTGAAAGATTTATTACGCGTAATAAAACAAAAAAAAAATCAAAACAGTAAACGCAGGCTGTAGTTGTATTTGTTTTATGCGATAGCTGCTGCGTGGTGACAGTCCGCCAGCAGGTCTCGGTGTGGTCATCGGACCTTACGCGCGTGAGGTTTTATAACGTTCTCCATGACGTGCAGTAAAAAGGGCATTGGTTTATTTATTGTATTAAGTAGACGGTTGTTTAAATCCGTGCTTGGTGAAAGAAGGGGCACGTCGGGCTGCGGTGTCACGCTGAATCCCGCCGAACGGAGGGCTCTTGCCAGCTCGACTTCTGCGGTCGCAACAGGCACAGCCCAGAGGAGGCACTGGGAACGTGCGGTGGTAGGGTGGAACAGAGGAGGGCCGGGACCGTCCCCTTCGGCCCAGACCAGACACGATGTGTTTCTGCACCCTCAGTTGCCCTTCCCTGTTGTTCTGGTCACGCCATTTAGGCGGATGGTGTCTCCCTGGTTTTTGGGCGTCGGGTTGGGTGTTGTACCAGGATCTTAGCCTTCCTGTGCCCGTATTGTTGCTCCGAGTGCTGATCTCTAGTGACACCATCTGCTTAGGCTGCTTGAGTAGCGTTAGAGAGGGAAATCCATTGCGTCAGGGTTGGCGAGGAGAAGGGAGATCTGCCCTGTCCTCACTGAGAAGACCACCCCTTCCACGAGTCTCCTCTGGGTTTGAAGCTTTTGGGAGATGGGCAGGAAACCAAGTTGCCGCGTAAGTTGTTAGTGGAGGTTGTGCATGTGAAGCCTGAGGCACGTGTTCCTGGTGAGGGAGAAAAATTGGCCTTCCTCAGTTGGCTGAGAGAAGCTCTGATCTCGCTGTGAAAATGAGGTGGTGGGTTGGAAGCTGCAAATGAGTCGGGCGTCATTCACTTCGGCAAAGGCAGTCCAAAAACCTTCCAGATGTCGTGGCACTTCTTGACCCTACTAGCCTAAAACCGAAGAGTATAAGGCAAGTTACAGGAAAAAAAACCAAGCTGTTTTTTATGTGCCTGCTAGATTGTTGATCTACCAGTTAAACAGGAAAGGAAGAGGCAAACAACCCCCCTCCCTTCTTTGGCAACTCCAAAGCTTTTTGTACAACCTTTCCTACTGGGCGGCTCGGTTTTATTCTTGCGTACGTGGTCTAATTCAGCCAGCTAAAGGTCAAATGCCATCTTACAGTTCGTCAGCCCCGGGCTCTCTCCTGATTGATTGGGTTCAGTTTGCGAAAACCCTGGCTTCTGTGCTTGAGCACCAGGAGTTTTCTATACGATTACACTTCTGTAATCGCCTGACCACCGTAAATGCTTTCCCGTCTTCACCCATTAGCAGGGCTTTGGCCACATTACCTAGCTGGCTCGAAAAATTTGTACCGTTGGTACCCGTAATACTGTAAATTTCAGGGTCCCAGCTGCTTCCGTATTTTGAGTTGTTAATTTGTTTTGGGGGGGGGGTTATGATTATAATAATTATTCTCTGTTATTATAACAGACTCTACTAACTCACAGCTAGCGGTGTTTGAGGTAACAGCTGCATGTCCGATAGCAACACACAACAGCCTCGACGGACTTGTCAGATTCAGAGGAAGGAAATGTTTACTCAGTGCATTCCTGTTCAGAGTTGTGGTCTCTCCCCGGCTCCCCGAGCCCAGATCAATGTGCTAAGATCCAGATCAGGGCACTGATCTTGCTGCGGCTCTTCAGCTTGGGCGGCTTTTGCTTGTACTGAAAGTTGCATGAAGGTTTTTATCTTTGAGGTTTCTCCAGCCAATATTATTGGGTTAAATTCTGCATCAAGCACGTACTCACACCCAAAAAGCTCCAGGAGGGCTCTTTTCTCTTTAGTTGCCCAACAGGTAATCCATAAAATTGCCTTCAGCAGCGTGACGCAGACCCAACCATTTTTAACATTGCTGGCAGTCAAATGTCCCTTGTCACGTAAAGGGGGGGAAATATCTCTCCGCTCCCTTGGCAAGCTGCAGTCAGCTGGTAGACAGGAGCGATGCTCTCCTTGGCCCCACCAGAGATGGCCTCTAGATCCGTGTGCTCAATCCAGCCACCCTGCTCCATCTTGACCATGAAGAGTTGGCTGGGGGCAGCCGGTTGGGTTTGCTGCCAAGGAGTTCTTAGCAGCGAATTTGCTCAGGGCGTACTGAGCATCTGGATGATGAAGCATCAGCTCCTGGACATCGTCTAGCAGAAGCCGTGGTGGCCGTGAGCTCTTAAGACGGTGCAGATGTCCCTCGAGACTACATTCAGCGCGAAGGATGTCCCAGATGTCACGAGGTTGGTTGGGTTATCGTGGATGGGGTTGGCAATTATTTTGGGCTTGGCTAGGAGGCTGACTTTTAAGAATTACTCATTCGTGGTGCCTTTGCGCAGTTCAGTCACGACGTTCAGATTCAGCAGCAGCGCTCTGGGGGCAGCAGCCCGAGGAGGATGGTACCGGGGTTCTGCAGAAGGATCATGAAAGCAGGGTGTTTGCCTTTTTTTTCCCTTTCAGGAAAGGAGCCTGTCGGCAGGACGTCCCCAGGCTGCTGTGGCATCACCGAGACGCTACGGAGTGCTCTGGGGCGGTCCTCCCTCTGCGTGAGACATCAGCGAGCACGTCACCGGCGTCATTCCTTACACTGCTAACACTTCTGTTATTGGAAGATAATGATATTTCAAAGACAAAAGCGGAACTCTTAGAACCTCAGTTGACGTGGATGGCAGAGCTGTGCTTCCTGCTGTGACTTTGGGTGCAACGACTCCTTAGGAGCAGGGCAGGGAGGTGCTACAGGCTGTGGAGGCGATGATTCAAGGTAATCATGGAAACGGCCGCGTGATTGTACGAGCTGGGATCTGGAAAGCAGCAACACGTGAGCTACATTCTTCCTTTGCATGTCCCTCACTACAGATGTTGGCATCCCTTCCCTGAGAAGATCCGGGACCACTCTGGAGTAACGGTGTTGTAAATACTTTGCTCTTTGAGAGTAGTTAACCCTGAGCTGCAAGGCTCCAGCTGAGATTACAGCACAAAAAGCTTGTAAGCATTTAATCATAGATGCTAGGTCATTGCTGGATGGATGCTTTTCATATGTTAGGGCTCTACTGCCTTCTTGCAAGTGAATTACTTCAAGTAGCCGTGTTTAATATTGAAGGTGCTGCTACCACCCACGGATTGTGCCAGCACTTACATGTACTCAGAGAAATGAAAATGTTGCTATCGGTGAATCCCTCCAAATCACAAATCAAATACACCGCTGAGCTGCCAAACTGGGACAATTTGAATGAGAGATTTAAAGAAGAGATTTTTTTTTTCTTAATGCTGCTGAAGCACGCAGCATAATCCTTCATCATCACTTTAAAAACTGTCTTAAAATTAATCCAAAATGAATATGTCTTGGCAGACGTGATGAAACGTTCAACTGTACCTAAAGTTTTTGCCAGCTGTCTTGGCAAACTAAATGGCAGACTTCGGTCTTCCTCGTAGTCACTTTGTGCTGCTGAAAACCCTAAATCCGATAGCGCTGGGAGAAAACCGGAACTCTTCGAGTATCCGGAGAGGAGCTACAGAGCGGTGACAAACCCGGTGACGTCCCTGGTGAGGCTGTCCCGGCCCCTCCTCCTATTCATGAAATGATGAAGCAAATGCTTTTCAAGGAGCAAAACAGCTTATTAAAAACTGGCAATTTAAACTAGGAACAGCTGTCCTCGCCCTACTGCTTCTATTTTTGTCCCTGAAGCCATCGTCAGGGTCCGTACCCTCTCCTGACGCAGCTCCTGCGTTCCCCTGCGGTGCCCTCCCCAGCCCCAAATCCTGCTCAGCGCGGACGCTCTGGGTGCAGGGGACGTGGGGTGCTCAGCCCCAGCAGAGCTGGCTGTCTCTATTTAAGGACTGTATCAACCAGAGAATGATGGGAATAAACCATCCGGGGACAAAACTGGATCTGGAAATTGAAAGCCTCTTCCAAACCAGGTGCTTGAGGAGCACCGGTGGCCTCCGTGGATGGGGCCTGGGAGAGCAAAACCAGTGGGGAAAGAGGGGCTGCACTGGGCATGGCGGCCCTGGGTGCCGGCGTGGCAAAGGCACCTCCCTGGGGAAGCAGGGAAGAAATGGTGGGCAAAGAATCGGTCACTGGGAATTGCCTAAAAAATTGGGGTTTTTCCTAACACAGCCTTGCGTGTTGTTTTGTCGCTTGCTGCTCAGGCTGTTCCTACGGGGCCGGGGAAAAAATACCGCACCTCCGTTCCTTGGTGCGGGAGATTCAATATCCAGCATATTTACTTGGCTGAGCGTCAGATTAAATATTCTGCTTAGTGCTTCGTGTCTCGTGCGCGTCTCTGCAGTGCTGAGCAGTGGAGCAGAGAGAAGCAGCAACAGAGCCATTTTCACCCTGAAACGAAGCTCTTTGTGGTGGCTCCAGAAAAAAAAAAAAAAAAA
>VZSC01009902.1:31932-44498 GCA_013398225.1 Steatornis caripensis | reverse complement strand
TAAAGCTTATTTTTCCCATTATATTTTGCCGGTGTAGGGGAGGGATAGCCCCGTTCCCTGCATCCACAAGACCCCCCACTCCACATTCATTATTTTTCTGTTGCATCCCTCAGATCGTACCAACCGATCCCATGGCCGTGTCCATGTTTTTCTCCCCAAACAGCCCCAGCTCATGGCATTCGGGGGAGCCGGGGCTGCCCACGGCCGCACGCTCCCCGCTGCATTGATCGGCACGGTAATTCCTCCAGCGGCGCAGGGCACGCTGTGCATTAATCTGCTCCTGTTAGTTGTAATTTGATAACATTAATGCTTGGAGCCCAGCCTGCAGGAGCATATGGATGGCTTCCCACTTGCGCCGGGCTCCTGCTCTTTCTCACGGCGCGCTGTGACGCAGAGCCGGGCGCTGTAAATGCGTGCGGTTTTTTTTTTTTTGGGGTGGGGGGGGAAGTCTCTTAATGTGGGTAATGCACTCAGGAAGTCAGTTGCGAAAAAAAAAATCAACACAGACTTAGAGGAGGCAACTGGGGAAGGTCCTTTCCATTGCCCGTCGGCGCGGCTGCTGTGCTGCTCTGGGGTTAGAGTGATGGTGGACCCTCGCAGCCATTGCAGCGTCGGGTCTCAGTTAATTACAGTGAGTCGCGGAGCTGACGTGAGCTATAACTCCGCTCAGGGAAGACATGGACCTGTCGGAGCGGGTCCAGAGGAGGCCACAGGAATGACCGGAGGGCTGGAACAGCTCTGCTGCGAGGACAGGCTGGGAGAGCTGGGGTTGTTCAGCCCGGAGAAGAGAAGGCTCCAGGGAGACCTCATTGCGGCCTTTCAGTACTTAGAGGGGGCTTAGAAGAAAGATGGGGACAGAGTTTTTAGTAGGGCCTGTAGGGATAGGACAAGGGGTCATGGTTTTGAACTAAAAGAGGAGACATTCAGACTGGATATGAGGAAGAAATTGTTTACTCTGAGGGTGGTGAGACCTTGGCACAGGTTGCCCAGAGAGGTGGTCACTGCCCCATCCCTGGGAACACCCAAGGCCAGGTTGGACGGGGCTGTGAGCAACCTGGTCTGGTGGGAGGTGTCCCTGCCCATGGCGGGGGGTTGGACTGGATGGCCTGGAAAGGTCCCTTCCCACCCAAACCCTTCTGTGATTCTGTGAATAACAAGGATGCAGATGAACCCAGTGGTGGCAAACACTGAGTGCCTCCGTCAGGGTAGAAGGACGCGGGTGTACAGAGGAGCTGCTCCATGAACTGAGGACAGACAAGCTGTGCTGATGGTGATGCCAAGGCAGGGAGCTTCCTCCCAGGCAGGATGGCAGGAGGGGTGATGATGTTTTACGGCACAGACCAGACTTCTCTGATCTGATCCCGTTTGACCACCGCAATGTCTTAATATTGCCTGGTCACTGCAAACCAGGTGGCGGGGGCAGGAAAGCACAGCCATGTCTGCGCCGGCGCTATCTGGTGGGATCCAGATGTCCAAGGCTGCACTGGCCTTGCCCCGACTGTTAGTAAGGTGTGGGCCATCACTGGAGCCTGAGGGTTTAATTTTCAGATAGCTAAAATTAGAAGAGATTAATCGCACATGAAATGTGCAACTTTTGACCCTATATATTGTATAGGATGATATTGCATCCCACCACGTTGTCCTGTGAGGAGAAGCTGGTCCATGACGGTTGCTCCACCTTCATCGCTGCTGGTGGCCGCAGGGGACATGGACACGGGAAATCTGGGTTACTCGCTGTTTTGGCTGGGTGACAGCATCCTGCAGCCACGAACTGCTTTCTTGCCCTTTCCTGATGGGACACGTGGCTCGGTGAGGACGGACTTTTTCAAGGTGGGACAACAGCAGCTGGTGGCTGAAATCAAGTAAGTTCCTTTAAATTTAAGGTCTGTTAGGAACAGCCCAGCCAAAACCTAACGTAGATGGAAATACAGGAGCTGGAAGCTTGAAACCTTCAAGATCGATGATAAAAGTGCTGTTGTCTCCGGTAGGTCCAGAGCACGAAAGAAAACCCAGCTGTGTTACAGGGAATAATCATTCTCCTACAGCAGCGGGTCATGCGGAAGAGCGATTTCTGGCTGTAATCCTGACAGGATTGCGCTGGGAGAGAGGACTGAGACAGTAATACCGAGGAAGCTTGATGCTTCATGTCTATTTTGATGAAAAATTATCAAGGAACAAGTGGGAAAAGTAGTTCTTCTTTTCTCGAATACGCAAATGTTATCCCAGAAAATAATTCCTCTTCTCTGCAATAAATTTTGGGGAGGAACTCCTCTGACAGGCGTTTCACCCCAGCTGTCAGCTGAGATAGATGTATGGGAAGATGTAGAAACAAAATAAGGAGATTTAAAAATAACCTAGATTCCATTTGTCTATCAGACATAATTTAAAGTGAGCCTAACCATCCACACTTCATTGCCTGCAGACACAACAAGGTGTAACATATATCCCTTCAGAAGCACTTGAGATGATTAAGGGAAAGGCGTATTTCCTCGAGTAAACACCAGCTCTCCTTCCCTGCCTCGGCACCGCGTACCCCACCGCGGTGATCTCCTCGTCTCGCAGAAGGAATTTCAGGTGGGGAAAGATGAACTGGAGGTGCAACGACGCGCCACGGAAAGAGGCTCGCGTCCTTAGGCACCGCAAGGTCTCCAGGGAGACCCACAGCCAGCCCGGTTTTCAAGCGAATATTAAATATCCAGCTCTGAACGACCTCAGACACCCTTGGCCTGCAAAGCCCTGCCGAGGCAGAGCATCTTGCTTGGGTCATGCTTTCATATGGATGCAAGCTTGGATTTTAACCAAAGTGCTCTAATGGAGATTAAACAACTCCACAAGCAGCTGCTCTATGGTGATATTAAGTGGAGACTGGATAAAGTTATCAATTTAGATTGAACCGGGGAAGTTCTGCTAATGCACTTGAACAACAAAGGTGCACAGATGGCCACCGAAATGCTTGGGGAACTTCTTAAGGAAAATCCAGCTGAGCCTTAGAAACAAATGTCCTTTGTAAAACCAGCATCTAAGGAGCGGGCGAGGGAGACGCTGTCTGAACTACTTTAATTAAAATTTTCTTTTTTGCCATCAGGGACCTGCCTGAAGTGCGAGATGTTTAAATTATCAGTACCGTTGCAACAGCTACATGGCTGCAGGGAGTAAAGAGGGAAGGCAGGGTTTGCTTGTGGCCCATCAGTGCTTGTTAAGGAAATAGCAATTCTGTCTTTTCTAAAAAAAAAAATAATAAAGAAACCAGCTTTATACACTTCTTTCCTGCTCGTTTCTGTGGGGCCGGGGTGTTTCTGAGCGCAGCACCTTGCTTCCATTCGCAGAGGTCTTTGAAGCTGCCCAAACACAAAACATCAGGCTGAAGACCTGACGGAGGTTGCCTCGCTTGACACGCACACAACTAGCGACAGAAGAAGGCGACACAGCTTAGCCGATGGCTTTGAACTCATGCATATGCCTTCCAATTATTTAAATGGCCTGGTTAGATAAACATCAGCACCCAGGGATCGCCGTTAATATGCACAAGAACAAATGTTCCAGATTTTTAGCCCGTAACTTATTCAAACCAGTTGGTCAGGGAACGGGGCTGTTGCACTCACGTTGCCTTCAAACCCGAAGCCTCGCGGGAAAGGGACTCGTCTGGCCCCGTTCACCTGTCCATGTGCTCTTGTATACAGACAAGGATCGTGGCTGGGATCGAGTGATCCTGTATGTGAAAGGTCTGCAAGTGTGCTTCAACGTCAGCGGAGCTGTTCCTCTGTGAGAAGTCATTAGCAGATGACAGAGTGTTTATGTTTTGCTGGGTGGTGGAGCAGGCTGCACCATCAGCATCCTTCCATCACTGCTTCCCTCGCAGGTTGGATCTGCTCACCTCCACGCGGAGCATCCGTTTCAGTGCCAGCTCCCCAGCAGTACCGGGAGAATGCTGCCTGCTGTGGCTTGTGTCACCCTGGCCGAGTCCCTCCTGTGACGCTACAAAGATCTAAGGGCTCATCAGCTCAGGCTCTTCATGGGGTGCTGTGGGTCTTGCTGCCCACGGCAGGGTTTGAGGCCAAAGCGGTACCCGAGACATCAATGAGTAAGTGCTAATTAAATATAACTCAGCTTCTGGTCTGTGGCTCACCAGGACATCCAGAGGTGGTCTGCAACTCAATGGCCGCTCCCAATGTGTACCATCGGGTGGAATTAGCAGTATATCTCATTAAAAGTTCATGCCTGGAGATGGTGCCCTGAGGCAGGGGAGGAGCGCGCACGTCCTAGAGTGATGTCCGGAAGCCCAGGCTCAGCCTGCCTTGGTCAGCCATCCCACACCAAGCTCAGTGCCTTCCAGCAGCAGGGTGGAAGCAAAGACCTGGAGGTTAGAGACATGGTAAAACGCTGCCGCTGTTCGCTCGATGGTTGTGTCGGTCCTCGCACATCTCCTCCTTGCCCGCTTGACCCCAACCATGGCACCTTTGATAACCTGCAGGGCCGTTCCCCAACACCCGGCGTTACTGCTGCGTCCCTCACCCCGATCACCCTTTCCACAAACCAGTTAAAATACCAGCGAGGGGAGGTTTGCTTAAGGACGCTGTTCCTGGAGCAGAGATGGTTGGGTTTAGCTCTGGCAGCACCCCAGCTCTTGCAAGATCCCTACCACCACCAGCAAGGGTGAGCTTTGAGCTTTCCTGGATGCCGGCAAGAAATGGTCTTCTACAGCCTGGGCCAAGCAGAGGACAACAATGACTAGTCGTTGCTACCAACTAAGCCAAGGCAGAGCAGATGGGACAAGAAAGGGCTAGCTATCATGGGAAAGTGCTTTAAGTGGCCCAACAAGACAATAAATGAAAGCAATGAGCAGATGCTACTCCCAGATCACTAGTTTTCTGAATATTGCCTCACCCTGTTTAGCTAATTTTACCCTTGGTCTGCATGGGGAGGTGAGTTCGTCCCACATGCCCGAAATACAGCACCTTGATACAGACACGGGCCAGATTTACAGATATATTTGATGTGGTTTGCATGTCTGTAAGTTCTGTTAGGTCTAAGCTCTGGTATAACCTGGACTTTCTGGGGCGCACGGCCTCCATTTGGTGGGGACTGATTGAGGGAAGGGAAGGTGAAAGGCGGGTTTTGCGGACAGCCAAGAGGAATAGTTTGCCATGCCAGTTACGCGTTACCAGAGTAAAACTATGATTTATGTACTGGTATTATTTACCTTTGCAAATCCAACTGGTTGAGGAAAAAACAAGAACACGTTGACAAGCTCTTTTAAATTGATTTTGCTATAGATTGAAATGATATAAGCCAACGGCAGAGATGTGTATTGGCATTTCTGAAAGCCAAGTGATGTACGTTGTGCGTGGACTGAGGTCAGTGGTTTGACTTTTCATGGGTTAAGGGGTTTGTATCTTCATTGCTTAACCACAACCAGCCACACGCGGACAACAGGGACGTTCTTGTGTTCTTTGGAAGCACAATAAAATCACTCACAAGCTGGAAGAGGGTGCTAGACGGAGGAGTTATGTCATAATAATAAAAATGGCTGTACAGGCTGTGCCAGTCAACGTCCCCTTAAAGACAAGCTCTACCATGTGCCTTATTGCCTGGCATTAAATTTAAAAAGTATTTCCCATTCCGTTTTTGAATGTGGACAGCAAATGTGATGTTAGGGAAGCGTAAGAGATTTTTCACCGTGCAAAGCAATTATTTTACTTCACAAATAGCCATGGGTATCGGCTTGGAGGCCTTACACCAGACACCACCCTATTATCTTGAAACCTTATCGATAAAAGGACTAAAACAGTGCCCCCCCCCAGTTTCCCAGCAGCCATGGAAGTAATGTACTGGGCGTTCCTGTAAACTGTTGCTATTTAGATTAGATGCACTTCGTAGGATAGGCTGAGACTTATTTTCCCCCAAAAATTAATTAGATAATGATGTTCAGCTTTTTCATACTTACAAACACGTACTAATGTATCGAGTGCAAGTTAATGGCCGTGTGCCGCGAACCTCGGCTCCAGGCGAGGACTTCCTGAAGTCCACAGAGCTGCTCGCTCGAGTAAAGACCACTTGCATCAACAAGGGCTTGGGCTCTGCGTGCATCAGTGATTAACTCGAAACACGAACGGTCGAGATCAAAACTTTTCAGAAACCCATTAAAGAAAAGGACGGTGCCAAATCAATAAAAACACCGTTTGCAAGACCAATTAGCCAATGTATGAAACAGAAGAGAGTGAATCGTATATTCACCTTTCCTGGACTCATTTCTGGCACAGCCTAACTGTACTCCATAACCGTCTGCCTGGGTACCTTACTCACATACACGTGTATTTCCATATAATCATATACTGGTGGAGGGGTTGCACTTGTTCTTTAAAATACCATTTATATCGGGAAAAGGAAGACTTTCTTGGTGTATCTCGGTGCATACTGGTTGCAGCAGCCCTCTATGTTTCACGGCAAATATTTTCAGAGCAAGTCGGGGTGACGCTGGCCTTCCTCGTGTGCGTCACAACTTGTGCAGAGCTACACCCAACACCTCTGATGCATCGTTGTGCCGCAGGTCCTTGTTGACGAAGAGCGTGGGCAGCGAGAGTTCACGGCTGCTTGAAGCCTGGGGACACCAAAAGCGCCTCGATCTGCAAAAGTTTTTGTAAAGCTGTCCTTGAACAGCAAGAGATGGGGATCCCCAGCATCACACAGGGCTGGCAACCTATCTGCCCCCGAGGTAAGGGTCCAAGGCCAAAGGCAGACTGAGGCGAGATCAGGTTGATATCTGATGGTACCCAAAACGTCACCCCAAGGAACTGGACGCCGTTTTTAACACAGCGTTCCTTCTCCAGTCACATATAAATTCGTTTCTGCTCCTCTGCATGCTGAGCTGACCCAGAAGCTAATTCATAGGACATTTGGTGCAAATCAACGCTGACAACAGTAACCCATCATCTTCTGGGTTATCCAGTGTGAACCAAATATCAGGACCCCTGCTCTTGCTCTTAAGTCACAACTTTTACACTTGAAAAAGCCTGTGCAGGTGTTAGTAATAAGCATTGGTTGACCTGACCTTATTTGTCAGCCATTCTTAGGAAAGAAGAAGTTACATATAATCTTTTGGTGTTTAATTACGAGGTCCATTTCAGTACTCCATCTGCTGTTCTTGTGTACTGACGCTTATACTGTCATAAATGGTAAAAAATGCCTTTACAGTTTATCATCTGGAAAAACAGACTGGTGTTGCGGGTCAAGTCACTCTGAACAGCAGAGGTGTCCTTACCCTCAGGACACCAGTCCCCATTTTCTCCTTATCTGTGGTCCAGCAGAGCGGTGATCCTGCTCACGTCAGGGGTTCCCTGTGATGCTGAGAAGCCATCCAGCTTTTGTCTCAGGAAAGGGGCTCTGAGCACGTGGGTGTATCTCATGCAAAGGTCCATATGTCACAAATAATGGTGGCTGCTGCTTTGTTGGGATTTTCTCATTGAGGTGCAACGAGTGCAATTCCCAGCCGTGCTTCGCAGAGAGCCTGCCATCATCAAAAGACATTCAAGAGTCTTAGACACCTGGGACAGGTTTCAAGGAGAATGAGTGAACCCTAGAGATACAGCAATGGAAATAATAATCTAGTTCAGGATTTGGCAAATGGGCTTATGTCCGGAAACAGGGTGGAGGCACGATGGGCTGATGCCACCCAGCAGAGCGCCAGGGCTGCCATTTCTCTGAGAGGATGGGAATTGTTTGCTCTGGTTGTTTTCCAAAGTCACTGTGATGCCTCGGAGGTGAAAGGATTTCAAGGAAACATTCGAGATGCTCAGTCGGTCACATTCAAACCTTTTTTTAAAAACATGCCTCAGCAAAATGACTCGCTGTTTCACACGGGAAGGCTGCGCGGTGCGTCAGCGGTGGAAAGTGCCGGAGGCAGAGCAACGCCGCGTGGACGGCACTGAGTCCGTCGGGCGTCTGGAGCGGTCAAAGGCCAACGAGATTTTCCAATATCCTCTGACTGATGCTAGAAGGAAAAATATGAAAAGTCTTTGGGGTGCAATATGAGCTGATTAAAAGAAAACTAAAACAAAGCACTAATTAACTGTGCTATTAAAGGTCCATCCACTTCGCTGGAGGGAAGAGCAACATCTTCTAGGATGGATGCTTGCTAATAAATCAGGAGGGCTTTGTTCATCTGCCAGCTCCCCCACAGGCTGGCTGGGTGGTCCTGCTGTGAGTCAAATCTCTTTAACCTCAGTTTCTCTATCTGCACGATGGGGAGGAAAACTATGTATTCCCCTCTCCCCTTTAATGAATGTTGAACTCCAAAAAAAAGTTAGAAAGTGCCATAGAAGTCTGGAGTGTTGCTGCTATTTCTTACGTAGCAAAAGCCAAAGTTCCTGGGTGAGGAGTCCTTTTACCCTTCGCTATCGCAGAGATTTTTTTTAAGATAGAGAGGATCCAAGAGAGGAGATATGTATGTGAGCTCCTCCCTAAGGAAGAAGGAGGACAAAAACTGCCAAATCCTGAACGGGACCCCTTCCAAGCTGGAGGAATTGGGCAGAAGTCTTCCATCAGCAGGCTGATAATCTGTTTTGCTGCCTAGAAAGGTGGCTGGCAGGAGCTGCCTCAAAACGTTTACGCCACCTCGGCTCTGGTGTGCCGTGGCCCGCTTCCCACGACGAAGAGGTCAACGCATGGAAATCAAAAGGCCATCACGGCTCCAGCCCAGCCGCCACGATGTGCTACGAGACATGGAGGCCGGGGAGGGGGATGGAGCCCACCGGCTTTGCAGGAGGAAGGAGGGACGTGGGCGGCAGCGAGTTCTCTTTGCTGAGCTTCACCCCACCTCACGAGAGAGCAGCGAGAGAAAGAGCTGGTGGAAGCGGCGTAGGAAGAGAAGAGTCATGAGAAGGCACTGGAGACACGCGTGGCTAACCCAAACCCGGTGGGTCACACCCAGCTCCTTGCAGGAAGAACGAGCGGCCTGGCATCAGGATGCTCGTTAAACCAGGTCAGGTTTCCCTACGCTTGCTAAGCCAGGGCTCACTCAGTCTCTTTATTAGTTTATAGTTTTTCCTGATCCAGTCTGGTTTTTTAGTTAATTGCTTTTTACCTTGGATTATCTAGAATGAGCTTTTTATGTAACCACCCTCGCTGAGATAGAAAGCACGATAGATGGAGCCTGGGCCCTGCGATTTGGTGTTTAGGCCACTGCGCCAAGGCTGTGGTCAAGAACATCGTGACAAATGGTAAATCTGAACGTTCACGGGGCCTGCGAAGTCGAGGAGCTGCAGCTCGAACACGAAGGCAGCCATCCGGAGGGAACTGGATTTGTTTTTCAAGGTAGCCAGTCTAGACGTAATTTTACCACTTTGCACCTCCATATTCTCGTGCTCTCTTCTCGCAATCCCTTGGGGAAGATTCTGAGATTGCATTTTGTTATTTTCCCCCATCAGTTCCACGATTTGCTAATGCAAACGGCGAGGTGTTAGCAAACAGTAGGAACAGTAAAAATACTTTGCTGCTGTTGTGAAAGCGTGGGTATAATGTATCTATTTAGTGAATTACAGAAAATTGCTCTCCTCCTGCAGATGAGTGTTGGCAAAATTGGTCACTTTTAATTCTGAAAGACTGAGAGAAAGGTAACAGCAATTACTTCAATGTCATGGCAACACATGCCAGCACTGTGAGGATCTCAACATCTCCTCGCTGCAGCCCTCCCTCAGGAAGAAACCAAAAAATCGTTGTTTCCGGCAGCAGTTTAGCGCTGAGCTTTGCTGGGAGCGGTGCTGCTGGGGAAGCAATACCCGCACTACCAGGTGGGCAAGATTTGGGGGAGCATCTTCCGCCAGCCCCCGTTTCGAGCATCCTTCAGGCAGCTGCTTCTGCTCTGCCCAGCCCAGAACTGCTGTCAGCGGGGCGTTTGGCAGCACGTCCCCGCCCGACATTAAAATCCAAGCATGCACAGAGCTTTTCAATAGAGCAACCTCTGCGACAGCACGGGCCCAACATTTTGTGCTGTCTTTGCAGCCATCTCACACGATCAAGGGCTTTAAGGGGCTTTTCCGGGCGGTGTGAGGATGGCCGGTGTGGGTGTGGGGGGCTCAGGCTTTTGGCTGCTCCGTGTGGGAGTAGATGTAAATTATCTTGCTATCGAAGCTAATCACAGGGGAATACAATCCTTACAGGCTGTAAATTACACCGAGCCTCTAAGATCTACAACTCCCCCTCCCAAAAAATCAGCTCTCTTGCCTTCAGCCAGGGCTCAGTCGACTGTATGGGTGGGGTACGGGTGGATTCCCAATGATATCATGGAAGGATGTGGGTTTGCCTGCGAATTCCTGTGTCTTCTCCTGAGCTAATTTCGCTCTTTGTTTACTCTTATCAGGACCTCTGCAGCCAAGAATTAATTAGCAGCACTGCCTTAGTACATCAGGGTCCTACCAGTTCAAGGCATTGTAAGCACACAAAGCCAAGAAGATCTGCGCAGCTTAAAGCAACTTTTTAAAGGAAAGCATTACTAAGCACCATTACTAGAAAAAAAAAAAAAAATCAGCTAATTATACCAGCAAAAATAAACATTTAAGTAGGGAACATCTCTCCAGCTTCACTGTATAAAGCAAGCAATGGTAGTGGTTAGGAAGAAGACGTTTTAGTAAGAACTTTGGCTTTTTTTTTACTTGCCGAAGAGCTTTTCTACTGCCCTGCACCATGCCTGCTACTTGGGTAAGCCAAGCCAGATAGCCTTAGTTATTGCATTGCCTGGGGCTGTGGATTTTTTGCTTTTGTGTTTTGGTTTTTGGTTTTGGGGTGGTTGGGTGTTTTTTTTGAAGAGAGATAAAAAGCATCCTAAACAGAGTGATACTGTATCACACAGCATTAATGCAGTCACTTGCAGCGAGACACGCAGAGGTTATTTGCTTCCTCTGTTTGCTAAAATAAATAAATCGTGCGTAGATTAAGTGCTGTGCAACGAAGGCGGCGTTGTACGCAATATTCCCCGGCAGACGCTTACATTTCCTAGATAAGATACATGGCAGCGAAGGCTGATGAACTACAGACTTTCACATGAAACTACTACTAACTACTATTCCTACTAAAAATATCACCTCGCTATACTTGCTAAAATAAACATTTATACGCACAGATAATCCCCAAGCTTCAATGTATAAACCAACCGATGGTGGATAACTGTTAGAAAAAGCTGTGCCAGTAAGTACGTTGCTGCGATTTGCCTGTTATGGGTTCTCTTCTGGCATCACGTCCAAACTATTGACGGGAGTTGGGACACGTCGGCAAGCGGAAGCAAATCCAGACTGCGCGTCCCAAAACAAACAAACAGAAAAAGTAATTCCTTTTTTTAATTGGTTTTAATTAGAGGAAAATCATTAGCAAATATTTTCACATTGTCGTTTTCATGCCGAAGAGAGCATCGGACCAAAATCATAGGAGTCTCATTTCCTCTTAGGAAACTAAATGAAAAACTGGGCTTGGAAAGAAGCTCATGAAGTCAGCTAATCCATCGCACAGCTCCTGGAGGGCATTACCTGCAGCAAACAGGGCTTCGGGAGCCCTCTTCCTTCATGGAAAATGTGCTGGGAAGCTCCTTATGAGCCAACCCTGGGACAAAAGCACCCATCCCAGTGTGCTCCCACCTCCGTGTATCTATCTCCTCTGGAGAGGAAGTCCGTGCTCCATGTCTGGCAAGCAGACGTCCTTACCCACAGAAAGGTTTCTGACATACAGGAGGCACTTATTTGGTTTTCTTTTGTGTAGGAAGATGGGACGTTTAAGTAGTCATTTGCCAGACAAAACCAACTCCAGAATTCAAAACCTTCTACAAGGGGAGACCAAAAGCCAGACGAGAAACTTACTCCAGCGTTCTTGTGTAATGTTTCTGCTCAGTGAAGACTACGGCTATGGTTTCACCTGAATATTTGGCAAGTGCGTGTGAAATAATAATGTTACTAAAGTTACCCTTCTTAACACTGATCTTGTTGTTCTGATTTTTTTTTTTCCCCAAGATGGACCGAATTTAGCCATTAACGTAACTCTAGGTTCAAGCAAGATGAGCCAAAACACCTCGGCAGCATCGCTGAAGCGCCCCGATAGACGCTTTGTTGTTGATGCCCAAAGACACAACCATTCCCGGGCAAGGTGGAGCCAGATACGTTGCTGTGTTCGTTCTTTTGGACCTGTCCTATCAACAGCAACTTGTTATTTTAGGCAAATCAGATCAAATGCAGCTATGGGTTCTCTTCGGCTACTTTTGACCCTGTGCTTCTGCCTATTCTTGCACGCCTGGGGTGGGAATACCACATGCGAGGCGGCACCGTGGCCTCGAGATAAAACAGTACAGCTCCTGAAGCACGAGAAAAATAGCTGTCAGTGCTTACACCAGCAAGAGCCCGTCAGGTAAATCTGAATGCAAAAATAGCGAGATGCATGCCAAAATCATGTACTGGGGCTCAGTACATACAAATCCCGGAATAAAGATAAGCCAGCCTAACCATCTGGATGTATATGTCATACAACAATCTATGCAATTTGTTTTTTGCTCTTCAATCCTCCTGTCCTAAAAAAAAAAAAAAAAAAAAAAA
>VZSC01009902.1:14015-28615 GCA_013398225.1 Steatornis caripensis | reverse complement strand
CCAGAACTGGACACAGTACTCCGGATGTGGCCTCTCCAGGGCAGAGTAGAGGGGGAGGATCACCTCGCTCAAGGTCCTCCTGATCTTCTAGCTCATGCCGTTTGGGAGATCAGTTTAAGCTACACAAGCGGAAGAGTTTGAAAGTCCCCATGAGATGTATTTCCTGAGCAAGGGGTATCTGGTTGCAGTGGTACAATTCTGCTGCTAATTCCTCTGACCATAGACAAGACCAGTTCCTGCCTGACCTATCTGCACCTGGAGGACTAAATCTGTTGAAAAGGCCTGAATTCAGAACTGTTCACCTGGAGCCACACCCGACTGGCATTTGTACCAACGACCAAGCCAGAAAAGGAGCAGACCAGGCAGGGAGAGAAACCAGGGCAAGAGGCGCCCTGCAGGTGCTCTGTGCGCAGAGCTGCTGAGGGCCATGAAAGACGTGGTGACAACCAGCACGTTTTCACGCGTCCTCTGATCCCAGTCCAGGTGCTCTTCTCTCTGTGTCGGCCACATCACTCCGTGAACAAGCTCTGCATCACCAAAGGATGGCCCGCTCTTGGGTTTGCAGAGGATGAACCATATACCAGCAGGTAGGAGCGAGCCAGCAATTAAAGATTAATATTCTGGTAGCTAATATTCTATCCATCATAGCTGACAGGGGACTGGGAGACAGATGTCTCACCTGCAGTGACGAACTCNATCACCAAAGGATGGCCCGCTCTTGGGTTTGCAGAGGATGAACCATATACCAGCAGGTAGGAGCGAGCCAGCAATTAAAGATTAATATTCTGGTAGCTAATATTCTATCCATCATAGCTGACAGGGGACTGGGAGACAGATGTCTCACCTGCAGTGATGAACTCATGTTTTGAAGCCAACAACTTCCCTTGTGTTCTTCTCGTCACTCTATACCATAGACTGCCATCGCCTACACCTTCTCTCGAGCCAACCCGCCCAGAACGACTGGGTTTAATATTATATCACAAAGTCACAGGAGGAGAGAGTGATACGTGTCCCCTCTACACGCCATTTCCCACGAGGCCTAGAAAAGATCATCATACTTTATTTTATGGTCAGCGGGTCATTCATCTATATCTGCTTTGAAGCCGCAGTAGACTTTTTGCCAATCACTAATAGAAACTAAACAAACACAGCCAAACAGTGTCATCTGTCTGTGTGGTGAGTAATTATGAGGGATTCCTCTTTAAATAGATGCTTCAGTAAATATAGAAATATCGCTTTACAAACGCTGGCTCAAGAAGAGGTTGTTGGGGACTTAGGAAGAAGGGGCACCTCACTTACATACGTGCACATATAAATGCAAATGCGACCCCACACTCTTATCAAGTACACAGCAAAGGACTTTATTTCGGCTTTTATAGTCACGCGTGTGCTTTCTTCGATGCCCCGTGCTCGAGATGGAGAAGTACTCTCCTATTCCCAAAGCTTCATGCATAAAAATGACCTTTTCGTTGAATGTTTTCATCCTAGTATGAGACGCTATTTATTTATTTCCCAAGGAGGAGGCTATCGGGGCGGCTGTTTTGTATAACACATTATGGGCTTGTGCAATACAACGGAGCGTTGTAACTCAGCTGTGTGGTCCTCCTATATAGATATATATGCGTGCGTGTTTGTTAAAGACCCTGTAGCACTGAGCCCAAAGCACCGGCTATTCTGGCTGACGCGAGTTATTTTGCGCTGCCCGCTTCAATGCTCCCTCCGTGTCACCGGGACGCGCTCTTAGGCCTCATCTCTGCTCCTGCGACGTCGGGCTGGGCCGTGGGTCGGGAGGAAGACGTTTCTCAGCGCCACGCGGAGCTGTTGGCTACCTGTAAGGCAGGAATTTAAATATTAAGGATGGGTTGGTTTGGGGAGCTGAGCTCTCGGTGAGCAAAACTCAATTAACTGCGGGAAGAGGGAAGCAGAAATCGGGAAGGGGAAGCCAAAAGGGTTTCAAATGCCTACGTAATCGTCTGCGGATCAGACAAGTGGCTGGTGACTCCCGTTGACGCCTGCCAGCATAACACCGCGATGGCTCGCCCGGCCAGCTGAGCTGCAGTTTGACTGAAAGGTTTATCTCCCAGACAAATAACGGAGGTGGTGGGAGAGAGGGAAGAGGCAGACATGCAAGAGAGGGAGCGGGGCACAGAGAACCGCTGCCAGGCAGTAAACCAGGGCACCCAAACCTGGAGAGAGAAGGGAAGAGGTCCGTGCCGTGGGCAAGCGAATGGATGCCCTTAGAGCACCCAGGGTTTGAGCACTGACTGTCGTATTTCTACCACTGTTCTTCCCCTCCCCTTCGCAGCTCAGTCCCTGCAACCCGCACACCTTCACGGCCCCCCCTTATTCCTACCGATGAAACTCTTGAACCAGAAAGGAAGAAAAACGCAGACCAATATCGCTGCCATTGCGTGGAAATAAAGATGGCTGGGAGGCCCAGCGTCACGGCTCCTGGGACCCGCAGCCACGCGGAAGGAGGCAGCAATAGGACACAGGGCTTTGCAAAAGGATGTCCCTCCTTCTCCGGCCCTCGGAGGCTCTCAGTTCAGCAGGGTTACGTGGCGAAATGCCGTATCATTGTTTGCTTTCTATGAAACGCGGCCGTGCCATCNGCTGTGTGGTCCTCCTATATAGATATATATGCGTGCGTGTTTGTTAAAGACCCTGTAGCACTGAGCCCAAAGCACCGGCTATTCTGGCTGACGCGAGTTATTTTGCGCTGCCCGCTTCAATCCTCCCTCCGTGTCACCGGGACGCGCTCTTAGGCCTCATCTCTGCTCCTGCGACGTCGGGCTGGGCCGTGGGTCGGGAGGAAGACGTTTCTCAGCGCCACGCGGAGCTGTTGGCTACCTGTAAGGCAGGAATTTAAATATTAAGGATGGGTTGGTTTGGGGAGCTGAGCTCTCGGTGAGCAAAACTCAATTAACTGCGGGAAGAGGGAAGTAGAAATCGGGAAGGGGAAGCCAAAAGGGTTTCAAATGCCTACGTAATCGTCTGCGGATCAGACAAGTGGCTGGTGACTCCCGTTGACGCCTGCCAGCATAACACCGCGATGGCTCGCCCGGCCAGCTGAGCTGCAGTTTGACTGAAAGGTTTATCTCCCAGACAAATAACGGAGGTGGTGGGAGAGAGGGAAGAGGCAGACATGCAAGAGAGGGAGCGGGGCACAGAGAACCGCTGCCAGGCAGTAAACCAGGGCACCCAAACCTGGAGAGAGAAGGGAAGAGGTCCGTGCCGTGGGCAAGCGAATGGATGCCCTTAGAGCACCCAGGGTTTGAGCACTGACTGTCGTATTTCTACCACTGTTCTTCCCCTCCCCTTCGCAGCTCAGTCCCTGCAACCCGCACACCTTCACGGCCCCCCCTTATTCCTACCGATGAAACTCTTGAACCAGAAAGGAAGAAAAACGCAGACCAATATCGCTGCCATTGCGTGGAAATAAAGATGGCTGGGAGGCCCAGCGTCACGGCTCCTGGGACCCGCAGCCACGCGGAAGGAGGCAGCAATAGGACACAGGGCTTTGCAAAAGGATGTCCCTCCTTCTCCGGCCCTCGGAGGCTCTCAGTTCAGCAGGGTTACGTGGCGAAATGCCGTATCATTGTTTGCTTTCTATGAAACGCGGCCGTGCCATCACTTTTTCAGGGAAATGGCGGCTTTCTGACCACTCTCAGCGGCCCAGCAGGAGCTGTGGCCAGGCACAGGGGCTAGGTACAGCCCAAACTGTGGCCAGCAGGACGAGGGCGGTGGTTCTCCTCCTCTACTCTGCTCTGGTGAGACCCCCCCCATAGTCCTGTGNGAGGTGTCCCTGCCCATGGCGGGGGCTTGGACTGGATGGCCTGGAAAGGCCCCTTCCCACCCAAACCATTTGATGAAACATCTCCCCCCACGCTGTTGCAGGCCTCCCGGGATGCAAGCATTTTCTGGGGTGCGAAGCGGCGGTCCCCAAATCAAACCTCTCCGAGCTGCAGCGCATCACTCACCTGTGCCTTACCCTGGTGTCTCACCTGGACCACACAGCTCCCTGAGCACCTCCTGCGAGAGAGCGGGGTCCCACCGAGGCTGCCTCACCCACACTGCGATGGGTGTCGAGCAGAAGGGAGAGAGGAATTGCCCTCCAGAGGGATTTGTCTCCCTGAAAAGAGCCTAGATGGCTTGAGACCAGAAATCTAACTTCCTTCTGGCCAAAGCTGGGTAAGGTGAACACCACCTTCTAAATGGCCCCGCCAGGTAGCGACGTTATTTCACTCAATGTCAAACGAGTCTATGAGTTAATTGAGGTTTTTCCTGTCCAGTCTAGAGAATAGCAATGGAGTGCCTTGGAAGAAGCTGGAACAGAAACACGCACTGCCCTCAGGGCTGCATATAATGGCATGGGATTTCTGTACGTTACAACATTCCTTTAAAACCGTGTCATGTAATGACAGACTTTCTTCTCTTTATCTGGGAGAAGGGAGACAGAAATCAGCTTTGTTCTACGATTTCCTCCCTCTTAGCTATTCCTCATTTTCATTTTCAGATCGATGCACACCGTATACACGTTAACTGTAAATAAACATATCTTCTGCTTTGTCGCACCTGCCTTTGGAGATTCCTGGAGGAGTAACCGTGCATCTCTGGACTCCATCCTTGGAGTAAGAACTCTGCGAGGAGCGTGTTAATAAGCCAGGTTACGTGGTAAACTGAGGCAGGGCTTGGACCCTATTTAAAAAGGGTCTCGCGGAACGAGTATTAAACCTGCGATTCTGTGGAACAGATGGAAACATCTAGGAATAGATGGAAATATCTATAAAGCTTATGTTATTTAATATGGAACGACATACTTTCGACTGGAAAGGATCTTTTTCTCCTGTTTACCTGCCCTCCCTGCCATGCCGGGGCAGTCAATATTCCCTATTCAAGGCCGTTGACAATTCAACCCCAGCAGCACAGAGCCATCCACCAGCCTCACCGACCTCAGCCTCAGGGCCACCCCAGTGAGCAACGGCACACGCAGGCTCCGCGTCCGCTGCCCACCCAGCCTGGGAGCCTGCCGGGGCTGCGAGCAGGTTTGTGCGACTGAAAGGTGCTCTGAAGTCGGGCCACGGCTTGCGGCTTTTAGGCCAGGGCTGCACCCCAACTGGTGCTGTGCTGGAGCCTTGGAGGGGGGGCTGTCAGCGAAATTTTGTACGCGGGGAGGTAGCGTTCAGGTGTATAGAAAACACATCCTTGCTATGGAGACCGAGTAGTCTTGTGTCCACGGTCAAGCCAAAGCGATTAAGAGGGCTTTCTGGCTTTACTCCATCTAATCTACCCCGTTTTTCTGTAACGAATGCGTTGCAGAAGAGTTTAACTAGTCCAAACTGAACAAACCTTCAGATCGGTTTAGCTGGCCCGCGAAGGGACACGCTCGCCAGCGCGGGACGGTGATGCACTGAGACTCACCTTAAGATTCACCAGAGTGAATCGGGACAACGCGTCGTGATGTTTCTAGCTCGAACCGAGACGCTGAGATGTTGCTGTCCCTTCGTTCTCTCTCCATTCAAGTTCTGCATTGAATTTACGGATTCGGTTACTGGAGCGGAACAGGCGAAGCTGGAGTTTGCAAGCATAAATGGCCAGCTGTATGTCTGCTTGCCATACACGTGTCAAATCTGTCGTCAGGCTGATGTAACTGGCCCTCTCAATGAAGCACGTGTCGGAATTAATGCTGCGATCTAACAAAAGCACCTCCCTAAGCAGGACCCTGCAAGGAGCCCAGTGCTGGCGGGGAAGCCCCGAGAGCTCTAATCTTCCATGGACACCCTTCGGAGGTGAGGCCACTGCTTGTAGGAGTCAGTATGGTCTTGAGAAACCTGAGCTGCAGACTTCCTAGAACATCACCATAAACAAAGAGAGTTAATAATAATACTACTACTTAGCACGTAAGGGTAATAGCTTGTCGGGGATGGTGCCGGTGATATCACTGTCTGGCAGAAGGTCTGCAGCTGGGATTTCTTAAGGCCTTTAGGAGGTGGTAATTGTCTCACTTTTGCTATAAACACAGTGTTAATTACATTTTTAAACAATGGCTATAAACTCAGCCTTTAATTCTTTGTAAAGTGCTCTTCCCTCTCTCTATGGTTTGGGGCGGGGGGGGGTGGTGAGTGTTGGAAGGGGTTGGGGAGGGGTCAGAGTTAAATACCATCACTAAGGCTATCAAACGAAAAAAAAAATCATTTTAAATCTCGCTCGCTGTGGTCGATGATACCCTTTAACCTCCCAGTCGTGTCTTTCTTGGAACTCGGAGCCACAGTCAGCGCGGGGTCCATTACGGTGCCCTTGCCCGCTCTGCTGCAAATCGGTTTTCTTCTCTCTTCCGTTTGTGGTGTTGGGTGGTTCAACTTTGTGGCACTAAATCATGCCGGCAAACCACTCCAAAAAATCATAGAATGGGGCTGGGGGAGGGGGGAAAGGGCCTGTAATATCCTTTGGATTTTTCAGATCCAAAATTACTTTTACATCTTTGGAAAAAAAAAAAAACACCCAAGTACTAATATATTTGGGAGATGGTGGGCCATGGCCTGCAGTCCCTAGAAGACCCACCCAGCAGCCCACAGGGATCACAGCCGGTGCGGCTGCTCTTACCTTCTCACAGAACATGTAATCTTTCATCTTAAATGAGGAGAACAAGTCTGGGCCACCTTTGGCTTAACCGTTGCTATCAGATGGCATGCCTTCTTCCCTCCAGATGAAATGAATGTGCAGGTTTGGGTAACGTGCTTTTGAAAATCCAATCCTTAAATTACACTTTACTATTAATGCTATTTTATTTTTTTTTTTCCCTTCGGTTTATGCAGTTTGCGTTGTGAAATCAGGGCAGGCAGTTCCTGTCCCGTCCTACGTTTTTTCTTTAGCTGAAACTCCCTTGTTTCAGGTTCGAAGGGAATTTCTCATCCTGGAGGTAGTCGCTATCAGACGGGGTCCCGCGTTTCGTTTCAGTGCCGCTCGCTGGTTCTCCAGCAATTTCCATCGCTTGGATATTTTAGAGGAAAAAAATTCAATTCCGAGCAGGTTGTTTGCCCTGGAACCGTGCCGTGCGGAACGCTGTCATGAAAGCGTTTCGGTTGGGTTTAATGTTTGTAAGAAGCTATTAAAAAATCCCAACCCTACATTTAGACAAATGAGGACTTTTCAATTATCTGTTTTAATACACTGGCTCTACTAATTCATAAATTATCAGGTAGCAAGGGCTATTCCTACTGTCTAGACTACCCACCTGAGTAACTCGGACCAGAAAGACTCCTTGCATCCGTACAGGTTTAAACCAGCTGGAGCTCATCTTCTGAATACCACCGAAACCTCACTGCAGAGTTATTATTGACAGAGCATCCACCACAACCAGAGGTTCATTACCCTACCTGGATCATTACCGTTGGGGAAAAAAAAAAAAAAAGATGCTTCATTTCTCACTTGTATTCTCCTCGCAGAACATCCAGCTTTTGGCTCATCCTGTCTCTTCCAGAGGCTCAAGAAACCATTATCAAAACCATTTTTCCCCCCCCTCCGTGCGGGTATTTTGTGGCTAAGTCATTGTAGACTTCTAGATAAAAGACACTACTTGTCCTGATTTTGGAGCCGTCTTCTAATTACTTGCGTGCATCTTCTCAGTTCCCTCTTAAGCACACCATAGGGGTGTACCACGCGGAGCCCAAAATGTTTGTCGTCTAGAGATGTAACGCTCGCGTAGGAACGGAATATAAAGCAGCATCCAAGAATTTGTGATCTAAAATGAGGATTTGTATTGGGTTGGAGGACAAGAAATCTAAACCGTGTTCTTTAAAGCAGACTGTAGCACAATGCAACCGCAATACTCCACGCTTAAAATGTCAGTATTGCATTGCAGGTGTCTGCTCATTTAATTTTTTTTAGGGGTTTTTTTTTTATGTCGAGCTGTAGGTCAGTATGAGGAACAGATCCCGAACAAGCCATCGTAAACATGGGAATTTTCTTTTTCACGCCAGGCTGATCCCAGTCTCTGACAAGAGCATCAGTGGGAATTTTCCCTGGAAAAGACTGTGAAAAGCCCAGGCTGGTATCTCGCCATCCGTGAGGACGCGGCTGATGTTTGCGGCGGAGAAATCGGCTCCACGATGCATCTGGCCAGGCCACGGCAATAAATACAGAAAGACACATCAATGATGTTAAGGTTACGACCTATCCATGAAAAAGGAAGGAACTCCCAAATGACACCCGTACCTGCCAGCAATAGGAAACGCAGAAGCTGGGTGATTTTCCTCTTGCTTTGCCTGCTATTCTCCCATCCCCTTTACAACGATTTTCCTTCTGCCAAAGAGGCTTTGGGGAGTTTTGTTGGATTTTCAGCGAGCGAAGGCGTTGAGTTCTGCCCGCTGCTACATCGATCGGCGGGGGCCCCCGGCAGCCCCTGCTTTCTGGGTAAGCGGCTGATGCTGGAGACGGGCGCATCCCTGCATTACGGCGGCCATCTGAACAGCCCAGCTTTCAGGATCTGATAAATCCTCCTAAAGCTCGACACCTCGCGCCTGAAGTCCGGGATGAGCTTAATAACGTTAGGACCCAAACGCTGCTTTTAAACGACGGGGCACCCCACCCTCCCGCAGCACCCCCCCCGCCCCAGGCATAAGTGTTGCAATGTCGTATATAGCATGCGTTCAGCACCCAGGAGGCAGTGGATCCACACGTCGGGTGTACCCTGAGGTCTACAAACAAATCAGGACCACGGGTTGAAACCCGAAGGCAGCTGTCTCCATCTCCGCCCTGGACCCCAGAGGTTTCGGGAGAAGGAATCACAGGGTAACGGACACCCCTATTTCCCATGGCAGCCCCAGCCCTTTACATACACCCCATTATCTCGTCCAGAGCTCGCCACAGGGAACTATAGGGGTTGGTAACCACACATGAAACTTTGCAGTTCACGCATTCGGCAAATGGCCTTACTTGGAAAAAAAAAAAAAAGAAGGATTTTGATTTACACCACCGAAACGAAGATGCCGAAAGGGGAGCGCCAGCCATGCTGTCCGCACGTGCTTACCTTTAAAATGTCCCAGCAAAGCTGCCGAGCTTTCCGTTTCCCTATAGAAAAACCCCTTCTTGAGGGCTTACGCACCAAAACAAGTCTGAAAACATATATTTACAGTTTATGACGTCTGAAATGCAGAAGTACAGGCAGAATACAAATGAAAGGAGGAGTTATAGCTAAGGTGGTGCGTTAAGGTTGTATGTTTTGTACTAATGTTGAGCCTCTCGCTCGGTGAGATCCTACGGCGCTCCACAGAGCACACGCGGATCCCAAAGGCTTCGGGATCTCTGGGATGGATTGCTGGAGGAAGAAGCCGACCTCTTCATCAGCATAATATGTAGGGAAAGGGATTTGCAGGCTTTCCTTTATCTGTAAAGTCAAATATTTCACCTGCCTCTGATCCTCCCCTTTACACGTCCCCTTCAACAGACCCACGTCTCCTCTGTCTGGCCGGCGGCTCCCGAACGGTGTCGCGTTCTGCTGCGCTGCAATCCCCAGCTCCCGGGTCATCCCCTGCCAGACTGCCTGACCTAAATCCCTCTCCTTTCACCTCCCGGTCATAAATCCCACCGGTGACATTCGGCAGGACCTGGGCTGAACCGTGGTGCTGCCGTCATGGGTTATTTGGGGGATGGCGGTGTGACGTGGGCAAAGATGTNCCGGGTCATCCCCTGCCAGACTGCCTGACCTAAATCCCTCTCCTTTCACCTCCCGGTCATAAATCCCACCGGTGACATTCGGCAGGACCTGGGCTGAACCGTGGTGCTGCCGTCATGGGTTATTTGGGGGATGGCAGTGTGACGTGGGCAAAGATGTAGGTTTGACCCGGATTACCGGACACCGCACGGCCGCGAGCAGCTGCTGGAGATGCCACGAAGGGCAGGCACCGCTGCTCCTGCCCGCCTCGGCTTGCATCGTGGCTGTGGGACACCAGATCCTCTTTTGCAGCAGCACTTGCCCTCTGCGACCGGCCCACACTTGCTCTTCCAGTCTCTGCAGCACGCTGGGTCCGGCCTCATCCCTGCGCCGTGTATATTCCTCCTTGATGGGCATTGTTATGCCAACATCTTATGTTGAAAATGGCAAATTAGGAAGAGATTACACTGATTTAATTTATATTTTTACATACGTAAGTTCCTTTGTTCCTTTATGTTGGCATAAGGGACTCCAGGTAAGGAGACCGCCTTGTGTTTAACCCCTCTCTAGATAGATGTTGCGTTGCTTAGGTTTTCTGTGTGGTTCAACCATAAAGCTAACGAGCTTTCGGCTAGCAAAGCACAAACCTAAGGTCAAGCAAGTGTGAGGGCTTTGATGAATTTTGTTTCCCACGACCGAAGGAGTCCCGGAGCCAGTGCCGGCGCCCGCCCTCGCTACTGACGGACCACTTGATTTGGATGGACTGGTTCCCGGGGCTTGAGAAAGGAGTTTTTTTTCCTTCATGCCTGATCAGCACAGGTGAGGGTCCAGCTCACCAGGCTTTTTTTCTCATTTATTCTACCCACTTGCAGCGAATGTCATTCCAACAGATGCAGCCTTGGAGTGGCTGATGGCACCCGAGAGCACCAGCGCTGACGTGACGGTTGTAGCTTGCGGTGCTGCGCGAGAAGAGCAAGAGCGCGAGGTCCGCGTCTCCCTGCGGCCCGCTTCTCAGCGCACAGCAAGGTTGCTCGGCGAAGGGGTTTGGTTTTTTTTGCAGACGTGAGGTCTCGTAGCTTGAATTTGCTGTGTGGACGTGAGCTGCTTGGAGCGGAAGGAGACCTCGGACGCAGCCAAAACGGCACCGTAACCCAGACTTCGAACGCGGCTTGAGAGCTCCGCTCTGAAAATAATGCGTAAAAATAGAAGCAGGGCCACCAGCTTAGCTATTCCTAATGTGCACAAAAGGATGGGAGAGTGCCAGGAGCCTGCCTGCGCTGCCTCTGCCCAGCCTTCAGCCTCGCTTGCTCTCTCCCACCTCCCCCGAATGGCTTTTCACTGCTGTTAGAAAAAGGGAGACATACCCCCAAAAGAGCAAAGTGTGTTTGTTATTGACCCTCGCCTCGAAAGTGTGTGAAGAGGGATCAGCTCTGTTTGTTTGCACCCAGTAATGATGTCAGGAAGAGGGTGGGGGGGGTCTTTCCCCCCCCCAAGCCTGGTTTTATCCCCTTTGTTGGAAGTGCCTTTGGTGAGCCTCACACCCTGGTGCTGTTAGCAAAACAATTAGGTTAACAGTGCCTTGGCTCCAACTGTCTGTCAAAGGCTGAATTGCAATGCAAATGAACTCGGCTTTAGCTCTTCAAAGGCAGCTGGGTTCAGGAAAGGTCCCCGGAAACCTCCACGCGAGCGGAGGTCTAGGGATGGGGAGCGTGGGCTCGGTGGCGTTTGACACGCGCGCCCCAACGTGCTTCGCGTCAGGGACGCGGTACACGGTACCAACACGCAACGCGAACGCGATGTATAACACAAGTCCGTTCAGTACTTTGAGGGGGGCTTAGCAGAAAGACGGGGGCAGAGTTTTTAGCAGGGCCCGTGGCGACAGGACAAGGGGTCACGGTTTGAAGGTGAAAGTGGAGATTCAGACTGGATGTCAGGAAGCGATATATTTACGCTGAGGGCGGTGAGACGCTGGCACAGGTTGCCCAGAGAGGCAGTCGATGCCCCATCCCTGGGAACATCCAAGGCCAGGTTGGACGGGGCTGTGAGCAGTCTGACCCGGTGGAAGGTGTCCCTGCCCATGGCGGGGGGGTTGGACTGGATGGCCATGAAAGGTCCCTTCCCACCCAAACCCTTCTGTGATTCAAACAGATTTTATTCCTTCTCATGGCTCCAGGCTGTCGTTTCCCTGCCCGTGAGCAAGGGCACCCCACAGCAGCACTGGCCGCGGGTGTCACCCCACCTTTCGAGGCATCTCCCCGACCCAGGTACCACACCCATTTCTTCGCTATGCTTACTTCTGCACTTTCCATGTGGGCACCTACACACGGTCTGTTTAAACAAGTCTGCGGGGTCAGTTAGGGAGCCGTTCTTTATCGGTTATTTAATATTTAGCACTTCTGGAGCCGTTTCCACCCACCGAGATCCCAAAGTCAGGCAGGCAGACGCTGGTGGCCCAGCCGCCAGGTGCCAAAGCCCTGGTCCCCGCTCACAGGGATGGGCCCAAGGTCACCTCGAGAACCTATGGCAGGGCCAAAAAAATAAAAATTATTAACTCCTGGACCCCATTCCTATTCTCCAAGTGTTCACATCACGCACCACGCTCTGCTTTTTGTCACCCTGCTCGTGACAATAAAGTAATTGCAGTTGGAAGCGGGGGGAGAAGAAACCCAACAAGCCAAACCCTGAAGACGTCGATCTCATTTATAACAGCCTAGGAAGTTTTAAAAATTTAAAAAGTATAATGCATGTATTAATGGGCACGTCCAGTGTGTCTTTCACCAGCAGATACGGGAATGAGAAGGAATTATTTTTTTTTCTCCCGCTATCAATTTACCTTACGCACCACAGTGCAAAAGGGATTGAGGTTCTCTAAGGACACGAGGAAATCGGCCTCCGTGTACGTGAGGTCACTCCGGAGGCCGGCGAACAGGATGTTAAACTAAAAATGTTGTTAAATTTCCCTTTTTTAAGACGCAGAAGCATCCATTTTAAAAGCAATGGGTTCTTCTGGCGAGCGCAGCAGGCCCGGGTGCCGGTGTTGTTCTGCTCTGGCACCCTCCTTTGTCGCCCTGAGGCTGGCCGGCTGCGCCCTGGGCACCCAGCAGCTCACAGCCGCCTCTGAAACGGCCTCGGCCGCAGTGCCGGCCGCTGCAGGATTTGATGGGCCGTTTAATGGGCAGCTCATACCAGTGCCCGTTAATTAATCAGAGGCAAAGTGAGGAGTCCACCTCTTTCCTCAGACTCCGGTTTCGTAACAAACCTTACTTTTTTTCCTTTTAGACGCCAGCAAATAACGCTCTTCCCCTCCTCAATTTTTTCATGCTGTTTAGCACAAAGCAGGTTTTGAGCAGATTTTGGGCCTGGGCGAGTATAGTCTCGTGAACGTTTAATAATGCCGCCCCCAAAATCTAGCCCTTAACTAATTTAGAACCAGATTCCACAAATACCGTGAGCAATTCAGGGCCTCTTAGGAGTCTCTCTGGCCTGCTCATGGGCATATTTGCAAGACCGGGCTCTAAAATTATCCCCGCGCTCCTGGCTGCACGAAAGGCGAGCACCCAGGAGAGACAACTCCGGGAATACCCTGCCTGCAGGGTGCGTTAGTTTTGTCCCCGCTGTGTTTTATGGCTGGTGTTGCGTTTTAGAACTGGACTTGCTGATCGCAGCCGCGGTGTAAGAGTTTTGGCTTCTACTTCCGATGCGGTAACTGTCCTCCCGACCGTAAGCAACTCATCCGCCCGCACTCAGGTGAAAAAGAAGCTGCTCATCCCTGGGAGCGCGGGCGGGATGGGGACCCTTGGGGACCTCTCCGGCCCTGCAAAGCCTGGCGCTAGGAAGTCTGGCCGGAGTCGCCAGCTACCCGGCGTCAGGGCCGGATGAGCCGCGCAGCCTCTTGGTGGCTCAGTTTCCCCATCCTCTGCAGGTCCTGGCTGGCAGAAAGTCGAACGGGGGGATGTGTGGCGTACCCCGGGTGCCGGAAATGATTCCCGCTAGTAGTACCTGTAAGAAGAATAGTCGTAGCGCANGGCCGGAGTCGCCAGCTCCCCGGCGTCAGGGCCGGATGAGCCGCGCAGCCTCTTGGTGGCTCAGTTTCCCCATCCTCTGCAGGTCCTGGCTGGCAGAAAGTCGAACGGGGGGATGTGTGGCGTACCCCGGGTGCCGGAAATGATTCCCGCTAGTAGTACCAGTAAGAAGAATAGTCGTAGCGCAACGCGCTCATCGTTCCCGCGTCTCATTTTGTGAGAATTGGGGGGTACGCGTACCCTCTACGAAATACTTTTCCCTTTCTTCGGCAGCAGGTGCCGTAAAAGTGCAAAGTATTATTAGCATTATCGTGCCGTGCCCTCTTTCGATGCCCAGAATCGTGAATATGGGGGGTTGGGGGTTTTATTATTTTTTTTCGTGGCAGGACGGGGCTTTAATGTTTCAGTATCTACAGCGTCCCCGGCTCACCCAGGCTTCGGGGGCTCCCCCGCGCTTTGTGCGCCGCGCACCGAGGGGCAGCGCCGGCGCTGGGGAGCGGGGTGGGGGGCGAACGCAGCCGCTCCGCACCCGCGCATCCCCGCGGAGCGTGGCGGGGGAGGGGTGTGGGTAAAGCCCCACAACGTTCCAGCAAGCCGAGCCGCCGCTTGCGCAAGGCGGTTGGAGATAAATATAATGTACGTATAGACGTTTATTTATTNAAAAAAGCCCAAACCCAACCCAAGCCAAGAAAGGAGGAGGAGGAGGAGGAGGGGAAGGCAGGCAGGCAGGAAGGAGGAGAGCCCCAGCGAGGCAGACGCGCCGGCAGCACGGAGAGGGTCGGCGGCGGCTGCCCCCGCACCCATGTAAGCACCGCCCGGGAGAGGCGGCGNTTTTTTTTTTTTTTCTTTTTTTTTTTTTTTCCCTTCCCTTTCTTCCCCCGGAGCGACACGGTGTCTAGACGCCCACGTGATGGAGCCGGGGCCTC
>VZSC01009902.1:1560-12762 GCA_013398225.1 Steatornis caripensis | reverse complement strand
CGCGGGCGCGGAGGCGGAACTGAAGGCGCTGACCCACGCCGTGCTGAAGCGGTTGAAGGAGCGGCAGCTGGAGGGCTTGCTGCACGCCGTGGAGTCCCGCGGCGGGGCGCGGACCCCCTGCCTGCTGCTGCCCGCCAAGGCCGACTCGCGGTTGGGCCAGCACTGGTACCCGCTGCCGGTGCTGCTCTGCAAGGTGTTCCGCTGGCCCGACCTCCGCCACTGCTCCGAAGTGAAGCGGTTATGTTGCTGTGAATCCTACGGCAAGGCTCACCCCGAGCTCGTCTGCTGCAACCCGCACCACCTCAGCCGGCTCTGCGAGCTAGGTAAGGCGGGGGGGGGGCCGGGGGGGCGGCGGGCATGCCGGGGGGCGGCGGGGCCGGGGCCGCGGGGGATGCCGGCTGCCTGCCCGCTGAACTTTTGGGGGTTTTTTTGGTTTTTTTTTTGCTTTTCGGAGGGAAAACGAAACAACAGAAACTTGGTGGTGGTGTTTATTTGGGGGGGGACGCACCACACACACACCCCCGGGAGCCCCCGCCCCCCCGGCGGCGCTGCCTCCCCGCCGTCCCCGCGCGGTGCCGGGGGATTAGGGGCCCGCCTGGCGCGGTCGGTCGGCCCCGGCGCTGCCGCGGCTCCGGCGAGCCAAGGAGGCCCCGATCAGACAGCCCGAGCGGCAGATAGCAGGGAGACTGGCGCCAGACGGCCCCTTTTGTTTATCTGACAGCTAAATATCAAGGCAATCACCGCCTCGCTGCCCTGCCTCCAACCCCCAGAGCTAAGACAAACAGTTTTGCTAAAAGAATGCCACTGTTATCATAAGTTCCTATCTTTTTTCTTTTTTTTTTTTTTCCTTTCTCATGGCTCTGCCTTTATTTTCTCTCCACTTTTCTAATTCCAGAGTCTCCCCCTCCGCCCTACTCCAGATATCCGATGGATTTTCTCAAACCAACTGGTAAGTGGACTTTTTCAATGCAGACTGCGGATTAAAAAAAAAAAAAAAACCAAACCCAAAACCCCCAAAGGTGGTGGTGGTGGGGGGGGGGAAGTGCCTCTTTCTCAAGGGAAACTTCTCTTGCCTTTGTCACGCCACGCTGCGTTTCGCTTTTGGGCTGCTCGCGTGCTTCTGTGCCTTCTGAGACCCCCCCCTCCGCCAAGCGAAGAAGAATTAACGTGGGATTTCTCCGAGACGCCCTCCGCGCAGCGCAGGGTTTTAAAACTCCGGCAGGAAACTTCAGGAGGGTTTGCGGGGTGCAGCACGGGCCTCTGCTGCTCCAGGCCCTTGGGAAACCATGGGCTCCGGTTGTAAACGGCAGCGCTCCCGCACGCCGGGGTGGAATGTGTTGGGATGGAGGTTGGGATCCGGCGCAGCTCCGGTTAGCATCTCCCTGGTGGCTGGGAATCCCAGTGAGGCTGAACAAATGGGAGTCGGTGGAAATATTCCCGTGTTTTAAAGGAGCCTCATCCCGCCTTGTCAGGGCGGGGGAGCGGAAAAAATAGAATAGGAAAAGGGGTTGAAAAGTGGTTTTTTTTTTTGTTTTATTATTTTTTTCCCTTTTTTTTTAGCACTACCCTGCATGCCTGTTGCTTGTAATTGAATGTCAGGGTGCCAGGGGAGAAGCCCGTTTGAGGCTGGCACCAGCTCTTCTGCGGTCGTCTGCATAAACTCTTGGTTGGCAGCGAGCTCGCTGGCTGCGAGATAAATCGGGCTGGGAGAAGGAGGAGAGCTGGGGAGAATCGGAAACGGTGGAGGGGGGGGGCTCGGGGAGGAGCGGCTCCTGGCTCCCCGAGGATCAGGGGATCTGGCGGATCAGGGGATCTGGCGTGTCGGCTGGAGCACGGTGGTCTCTGTGGTCGCGTCCCTCGGTCACCACAGGCAGGAGGGGCATGGCGGTGCAGGGACGCAGAGATAGATGCGATCCGATCCTCGAGACTGCCATCGGGCGATTTTAAATTTTTTTTTTTTTTTTTTTTTTTTTTTTGCCAGAAGAGCAGTTTCTGCAAAAATTGCTGCTCTTCTGTTTCTCAGGACGGAAAGAAACCCCAAACTTGAGGTTGCTTTGGCGATGTGGGGGTACTGTTGTGGGGTCCCATCCTGCCCACTGCTCCCACAGAGGCTGGACTGTTGGTTTTTCCCCTCTAAGAAACGCTACCAAGCCTTTTTATGCCTTGTGGAAAGAAGCAGAGCTGTTTAACAAACAGTTGGGTTGCAAAGCACGAAATATTTTGCCTCCGCGTGAGGAAAAACAGGAGATAAAGGCTCATGAATGAAAGAGGGCTATCGGGAGTAGGTTCAACATCCCGAGCACGTGCTGGGATGCAGAAGGGTGCGTTCCGTGATGCGCTCTTGGGTCGCAAAGTTTGATGGGTTTGGGCGAGATCGGCCTCGTTTCGACCGCGTCCGTGCTGGGGAATGCTCCGCCAGAAGTTTGCAGTTCTGCCGTTACCGCTTCGCGTTCTACCCAGCGATGATCCCGGCGTGGGGCGCGAAGGGGTTCGGAGCCGCGGGAGAGAAGGGTTAAAGCTTGCCTTGGGTCTCCTGTGAAGATGTTAGGATAAATCTATTAGCGGGGTTTAAACATCCAATCTGCCTCTGCCAGGACCTCATTTTCAGTTAGCCGAGTGATGTATTTATTCATTAGCAAGTGTTGACATAAGGTAGCAAAATGTGTGTAAACAGAGAAGCCGCAGAACATGAATGTGCCATTTCGAAAGGAAAAGTTATTCCTATCGGCCAATAGGAAGTGATTAACGCTGCCCATCGGAAACGCAGAAACAACTGGGTTACTCACCAAAAAAGTCCTTTTTTTTCTTTTTCCTTCTTTTTTTTTTTTTGTTCCCTTTTTAAAAGAAAAATCCATTTGGCACCTGAACTCTGACTAACGGGGCCGTGACAGGCACGAGCGGAGCCTGGAAGTCTGTTGTTGCAGGTGGGTTTTGCAAGCTCAGGGTTTCTCGGCGTTTCCTCTGCGGAGGGACCGAGGGTTTCCCGTCCCGGCATCGGTGCCATCTCCTGCGGCATTTTCCTGGTCGTAGGCTGAGGCTCGCTCGCGGTGGGCTGGCTAGGTGGAAGAGGGACGGTAGGTGACGATGGGGAGGTGTGTGAAGCCTTTTAGCTGGCTGATGCGCGGGAGCCATCTTCTCACCTGGGACCTCGGGTGGGAGCGATCGCTCCGTTTAGGCTTGGGAACTGCACCTGGAGCTGGGAAGGTGCATCCAGCAGGAAGCTTCCGTTTTTCCATCGGGTGTGATGGTGGTAATGGAAATACTTAAGGATTTCGTGCTGTGTCTTGCAAGTGCTTCACGTGGACAGACGGACAGGAATACGTGGACCAGCATGGGCTCTGGCAGCGGTCGCCAGCGCCTGTGATCATCGAATCGTAGAATGGTTTGGGTGGGAAGGGACCTTTCCAGGCCATCCAGTCCAACCCCCTGCTGTGAGCAGGGACACCTTCCGCCAGACCAGGTTGCTCAGAGCCGGGTCCAACCCGGCCTTGGATGTTCCCAGGAATGGGGCATCCACAGCTTCTCTGGACAACCTGTGCCAGCGTCTCACCACCCACATCGTAACGATTTTCTTCCTTGTGTCTTAGTCTGAATCTCCCCTCTTTTAGTTTAAAATCATTACGGTGAGGGCTGCGTGGGTTTTTGGAGGTGATGGAGGCGGAGGGAGGCTGTGTCACTGGCTGGAGGGAAACTGGGATGGATGGGGAGCTGGGTGTCTGCTGCAGGCAGTGAAATGCCACGTCTGTCTGTGCGTTGATGGATCTGGTATCTGTGCACCCGCCGTAGCATGGAAAGATCTGCCCTTGACGGCTGTGTTACCTGCGGGAAGGCTGAAGGTTCAGGCTGGCTTGCTCGTTCATCAGGGAGAGGACTTGCCCTCTTCCTTGCGTGGGGTGGTTGAGGGGATGGGGGACGGTGGCTTGCGTGGGGCCAGGCTCACCCTGCGGTGCTGGAGGCACGTGGGAGCTCAGCATCGCCGTTATCCCAGCGGGAGCTGCCGCTTGCAGCTGTGCTGGAAGTGAGATGGGTAGTAGTGTCCTCAAATAGCTCAAGCAGATATTTTGACCCATCGTGAAGCGGGACAAGGAGCTGCAAGTGGCCGTGGCCGTTGTGCTCCTGGGTGGCTGGTCGTGGTGATGCTGGAGTACGAGAGCGCAGGAAACCCGCTGAGATGTCACTGCAGAGATGAAGGCTCTCGCATGGCATCGGTTTTCAGGGGAGCTGGACGTTTGGCAGCTTCCAGGAGCTGTTCGGCACCTTGCGAGGTTGGGCTGGTGGCCACCAGGAGTAGCTGTGTGTCTCCATGCGATGGTTTTATGTTGTGGGAGGGCAGTTTTGGGAGGAGATGCGCATGCAGTGGGCTTGGGTAAACCTCTGATACTCTGACCTCTCGGTGCTGAAAATAAAATGAGCCCGAGTACCCCCTGCTAGCGAGAGCCCATGGCGGATCTGCGGGTGGTGGGAAGAGTGCGAGGCTGAAACCAGCCATACGTAGGGCAGAGAGCCCAGGGGGGGTCCCACTTTGGGGCTTGTCCCACACCTGACCATCGTGCTTGGTCTAGAGTCGAGGTGCGTCGGCTCTGTGTCCTCTAAAGAGGCTTCAGAGGGTAATTAATTGATGAAGGGAGCTGGCTGTTGGATGATGGGACATGGGAAGGGAGCTGACAGCCGTAAAGAAGTCATGAAAGCACCCTTGGGCTTTCCTTTGATGGATAATGTGGATCAGGAAGCGGGCCAGGTGTTTAGGGAGGCGCTGAACCTGTCCTTGTTTTCAGCCTGAATGCAGATATGCCGAATGGCTTGTGGATTTGGAGTCAAACCGGAGCGGCGTTGCCGTGCGACCAGCGTTACTCCGTTGCTAGGGTTCTGCATTTTAAGTCCAGGTCGGGTTCTCTCCTGCCATCCTGCCCGATGTGCTCGCAGAGAACCTGGTCACGTACGATCCCCAGGGTGAGACACCAAGGAAAGGGCGAATTAATGTCCCTCGTAGTCCCAGGGACTCGTGAGGAGCCGGAACTGGGGGCAGGTGGAGCTGAGCGCAGGGCAGGGTGGCCCAGCCTGCCTTCGGAAAGCGTCTGTAGCCCGAGCGGTTGAAGCCGTCTCAGGGGAAGGGCAAGGGGAATCTTTGGTCTGGACTAGGAAGGGTTAAAAAAAAAAAGAAAAAGCGTACTTCTTTAAAGCATAGAAAGCACGACAAGTATACAGTATTTCACAAGTAAGTTCATTTCCTGTCTCCCCTATTGTTTTTGGTTTGATTAAGTATATCCTGTTAAACTGTATATTCCTGTTAGGGCTTCTCCTTTGCTCTGATAAAAGTGAGGTTGTGCCGACAGGAATTTCTTTTTCGCCGGGCTTTCGGGGATGAAATCTGGGAAAAATGACTTTATCGGTAGGGAGAAACGTCTCTCGTCTCTCCTGGTGGTGGCCCTTGCTTTGAGATACAGCCGTGAGCAAAATGATGTCCTTGGGGAGCCCAGATGCGCTGCAAGCCAAAGTCCCCTGAGCCTGCTGAGCACCATAAGGTTGTGTGAACTTCACGGATCTTCTCAGGCGTGGGGTGCCCTTGAGCTTGTCTCCCCCGTGGTAGTGACTGAAAAGCTGGAGTTTGCCAGGGGATCGGTGTTGGCTCTTGGCCGTTGTCACCTGGAGGAGCAGGCTTGGGGTGGAAAGGGTCCGCGCCCTGAGCTCAAATGCCTCCGTGCGTCAGGAGAAACCTCTAACGGGGCGGTCGATCTCACCCTGCCCTTGCCTTTCGGCGGTGCGTGGAGGAGTAGCTCCAGTTGCCCGCCTGTCCCAGGAGGTGACGGCGGGGTGTAAGATCCTACCAGCAGCTGGCGGGGACAAAAATTGGGTGGGGGAACGCCAGCGTAGACCGTTTGCCGCGAAAGGGCAGCGATGAGACGTTTCCCTTTCGGTTCCCATTTCGGTGAGTTACAGGTGTGGACTAAATTGGGTGCGTAAAGCCGCGATCCGAGCATTTTTGGGAGCTCGCTTACATCAGAACGACGACGACCTTGATCTCCTTACCCGGTGACTTGGCCAGAGAGGTGGCAGCCAGTCTGTAATTTTTGCTGGTCTATAATCAGCGTTGGCTGGCGATGAAGCGCAGCCTTGATTGAGGTGACGAGTTAGGGTGGATGCTTCTTGATGAACTACCGTCTCTGCGCGGACAATTAGTAATCGCTTCCTGCTAAACCCTTTGGAATGTGCGTTCTCCTCGCAGCGACGCTGGGAGCCTGCGAAGAACCGCCTATATACTGATTTTTTTTTTCTTTTTTTTCTTCTTTTTCTCTGCTCCAGCAGATTGTCCAGACTCTGTGCCTTCCTCCACTGAAACAGGGGGAACTAATTGTCTAGCCCCTGGGGGGCTTTCAGGTAAGACATCTCTCGTTGCCTTTGATTTTGGCCGTGGGTTGCGTGAACCGAGGGTCCCGATGGAAGGCGAAGCGATGCTGGGGAGTTCTGGGGATGCGCGTCGTTGAGAAAGGCATGCTCGAAGGGGGAATTAGGTTTCGTTTCAGTAGCAGCCGCGTGCCTCTTGTGCAGAGGATGTGTTGAAATCCCTGGCGAGGTTCTCCATCCCCGAAAGCCCGTATTGCCTTTGAATTCCAGCTTTACGCTCCATTAATTCTCGGAGCGAGGCAGGAAGAGGCGTGTTGGGGAAGGCAAAGTGGTGTTGGCCACCCGTTCGTTCGGATGCGTGGATTATCGGAGCAGGTGCGGTCGCGCATTGCCAAAGGTTTTGGCGTCGAGCTCTCTGACTTGGTGGTGGTCGTGGCACCTCTTGTCTCTGGGACGAGAGCTGCGCTTGGGCTTTGCTCCTAGTAGGCTAACCGGTATCCGACATCTCGTGCGCGAGGCTGGTGGTGCCCGGGGAGGAAAGGTGACCCTGCTTTTCGCAGGTGTTGCAGAGGGAGTTGGACTTGAAGATCCTTGCGGGTCCCTTCCAACTTGAGGTATTCTATGATTTCCCTCGTTTTCCCGTTTGCCGTCTCCTTCAGGTTTCATGGGCCGTTACGGGATGGGGGTCCGGAGGATGGTTTCCCCACCTCTCTTGGGCTTCTTGTAGAATCATAGAATGGTTTGGTTTGGAAGAGATCGTTAAAGGTCATCTAGGCCAACTCCCAACACCTTCTCCAAGGTGTGGTGTCTCCAGCACCTCATCTCCTACCACGGACCGGCCGGCTCTGTGACTGGACCCGTGTCTCTAGCCGGCTTAAAGTGTCTGAGACAATTTACGTGCACGTACTCGCTGATGTTTGAAGGTGCTTTCCTTCGTGGGGGTGTCCACCTGATTTACAATTTATTCGTGGCCCTGAAACCGGAATTTCAGAAATAGGTCGGCGGTGGCCACGCGCGCGTGCATCTGCCCCTGCCTCTCTCCAGGAATTGCGTTCGGTGTGGATGTCTTTAAGTGAGCCTTGTTTGTTTTTCTTTGGGTGTAATATATACCCTGTCTGTTATTTGAGAGGGGAGCATATTGTTTGTTCAAAGGCCCTAATGAGAATTAATCAAACGGAGGGGGAGAGGGAACAGAGAAACTTGTCGCTGCTTTTTTTTTTTTTTAAGTGCAGAAGACTTTTGGGTTGTTGTTGATTTTTTTTTTTTCTTTGCTTTTGGAGCCGATAGCTTTAGGGAAGAAAAAAAAAAAAAGCCTGTAAAAAGAAAAAAGACAAGAAACAAAACAAGACAATAAGGATGTTGTTAGATCTCTTCTTTTTTTTTTCCTTTTTCCTCCTGAAATACACCCGTTGCGGAGGGGAGGAGAGAGTTCAGTTCCACAGGATACCACATGAAATAAGCAGAGGAAGTACTCGCTTTTAAAAGGGGGCTTTCTGTAAGGTTCAGCCTATTGATAACATCTCGTCTGGCTGCTCCGCTCCCGAAGGGAAGGCGGGAGGTGGGGGCTTGGGCTGCAGGAAATAACACGGCTAGTTCCCGGTGCCTCCCGAAGGGCCGTGGGAAGGGGAGCCCCAGCTCCTTAGGAGAGCCTCCTCCCCAAAAGAAAGCGCGTTCCCCCTTGAAAACGCGTTTTTTAATTATATTTTCATTATTTCATTGGATTGGATTTTTTTTTTTCTTTCTTTTTGGTCTTCCGTATCAAAGATTCCCGCCCCCCCCCCCTCAAAGCCTGGAAACAGAACCTTTTACGATCATTAACCGCTCTTTTTTCCTCCCCAAATGTAATTGTAGCCATTTAGTTTAATGAGGAGCTGATAGGAGAGTTGACTCATGAAGGGATACGGTTAGCTACCCAAGCCCTGAAACAAAGCCGAATGCCTCCACATGAAAGAGCATTTGTTTTGAATTTGCTCTGATTTACTGGCATCTCCCTTCCGCGTGCAGGAGTGTAGCGCTGAAAATTCCCAACTGGAGAGACCCAGTCGAGAAAGGAAAATAAACGCACTTTGCAGCAGTCCTCCAAAGCCTGCTTTCTGCCCCCCCTTTCTTTTTTTCTTCTATCCCTCCTGCCTGTTTTAGTTAGCGGAAGAGTGTATTTGAAGAGGGCTTTAATGATTTATTAGCAGGGTACGTGGGGAGCGCTTCGGTTTGGTCTTACCTAGGTTTGGGCAGATGGGGAGCGGTGATGCCGGGTGGAGAATCCAGCATCCCTCCGGCCCTCCACTCGAGGGCTATCCGGGCTGGATTTGCGGTTCCTTGATGAAAGGACACCTTTAAGAAAAGCAGAAAAAAAAAAAAGGGTCCAGTTTTGGTAGATTTGGAAAGTGGAGCAGGAGGCTGCGGAAGGAGACATCACGGGTGGGGGGTGGTGGTGGGTTCCTGTAGCACCGTAGGCTTCGACCACCGGTGCTGGGCGGCGGAGGCTGGTGTAGTAGAGGTGTTCAGAGTCTGTAGACCTGCCCTCACATCTGGAAGCTGGAAGGATTTAGCGAGGCGGATCGCTCTCAGCATCGAGAATTTGGGAGCGGGGCCAGCCCAGGGTTCGCAGTCACTCTGGCAGGGAAACCGCGTGGGAGTTGAGAGGATGATGGCAAGAGGAGCATTAAGAAGGGCATGGAGGCGAGTGCCCTTGCAGTTCTCCATGAGGATCCTTTGATGAGGAGGAGCCTCAGGTCCGGCCGCCGCCGGGGTCTCAATCTCCTTCTGGAGGCTGAAGGCAGTTTCATTGATGGATACCAGAGGTGCTGGAGGATGTGGGAGGGGGAGCAGCATGGCCGGGGGGATGTATGGGGAGTGTTTGCCCCTTGCGATACCCGATCTGAGCCGCTCTTGCCCTCCCTCTGCTTTCTGTTCTCCTTCCTGGCCCAGGAACTCAGTATTGCGTAGTCCTGATGAACGTGCTGGTGTCCTTTTCTCATCCCACCTGCGCTGTCTCTTCCCCAGCCGTCCCGTTCTCCAACGGATGCACCCCTGCTCCCCCCGAGACGCTGGCTCTCGCTTCCATATCCTTGCCTTTATTTATTTTCTTAAATCTTTATTTTTATCGGTGGTCACTCTGTGGGTAGGTCAGGTCACTCATTGCTCACGGTGTCTGCCGCTGAGATGGTTGTGCTCAGGTATTGTCAGTCCACGTTCTTCGTATCCTCGACGTGGTTAAAGAAGAGAGCGAAAATATCCCATTGGAAGTAAAAATAATTTCCGTACGTAGGAGACAGAGGGTGGCTTTTCCTGTATTTTGAGCTGACTTGTTCCCAGGAGGTGGGTCTGGTTACGACTCTTCTATCAAACAAGCAAAACCATGCTTGGAGAGCCTGGAGGTGGCCAGCCCGTGGTGCGGTGGCATCTGATCGATGGGAGCTGAATTACTGTATGACCCATGGAGGAGCTCTGCTCCGAGGGTAGGAGCGAGCTGGTGGTGCTTCATGGCGTTGGTGCTGGGTCTCCATGGGATGCTCTCCACCCAGCTGTGGACATCTTCCGCGTGCGGGATGGGGCTGGTGGCTCTCGGCTGATGGAACGTTGTGGTGCCCGTCGTGGGCAAGAAAGTGACTGTCCCGCAGGACAGATGAATTGTGCGGGGTCTGCTGCTAAAGCGAAGCTCTCCGAGAAGCCCAGAGCTTGTCATCAGAGAGGGAAAGCAAGATGAGCTGGCTTCTGTCCTCACCACCTCTGCTGCTTTTTTATTCATGGGGTTTATTCATAAAATACCAAACGCGTGAGGTTACCCAGGTTTCAGCCCAATCCTGTGGACTTGCGCTGACTCTGGAATGGCCCCAGGGTCTCCTGGAGCTGCGGTGGATGTTGAGTGACGATGCTTGGTGGGTGCTGGACAAAGGCTGTGCGAGCCTTGAGGCTGGGAGACCTACAAGGCTCTTACGGAGCAAGCGCAGCCGTGGTTTCTCTCTCCCGACTCCTCTGTACCAAAAAAGATGGGAAAAGACCTGCGGGGACTGGAAAAACATCAACATTGCTCCGTGCCCCGGCTGTCCCCGTGATGGGACCTCATCTGGTTTAAGGGACCGCTTGGCTGAGTGACATTTAATTCCGAAATCACGGGCAGGCCGGGAATGTTTCACTATGCCTCTGATCCCCGCTGGTATCTGCTCGCCGGGGAAGAAGCACCTTGTCCAAATCTGGAGCTATTGGCCTCCCGAAGCGGCTCCCCATCGCTCCCCCGCCGTGTAAACAGGATCCCGTGCGATTTCTCCGGCAGAGCCCTGCCTGCGTTTTCCCATTCCGCCCCCCTCCTCGTTCCACCTCCCTCTCGGACGGAGTTTATAACCTCCTGTGAAATGCCTTTATTTACAAATTGGCATCCTATTATAATCTGAAATTGAGACATCTTCCTGTGGAGCTAGGATTGTATATTTGTCCCAGGAATAAACAATTGCTTGGGAATTATATATTTTTTTTTAAAGTCACTTATTCTTGGTTTATTTTTGAGCATACGTCCTTTTTAGTTTTTTTTTTTTTTAATTTGCTTCGAGCACCGAAGGGCATCGCACCCTTTCCTTCCCAGCCTTGCTGGAGACATGACCCACCCCCGCTCCCGCCCCCGGCTTACCTAAAAAACACCGTCCAGTCCTGGAAAGGACAAGGTTATCAGGGGTTAACGCCAAGATGACAGCACTGGAGCCTCTGGAGCAAAGCAGGCTGCCTGCCAGACTAGGAGCCTCCCGGCTTGCCTCGCACATCATCTGACCGTGGCCGGCGGGGAGGAGGGAGCAGGCGCTTGGCACCGACCCCGGGGCTCTTGGCTTGGCCACCCGCTCCACTCCGGCTCTTTCAGCCCCATGGGGG
>VZSC01009901.1:151789-196154 GCA_013398225.1 Steatornis caripensis | reverse complement strand
TTAACTCTATTCCTTCCAGGACCAAAGTGTAACTGCAGAGAATCAGGTATTTACCCAATGCAGGTAACAGATTTCTACCTAGCAATTTTCTGCAACTCAAATGTCAATGACACAAGAAAAATGCATGTTATTAAATGTTAAACACAAGTGTTTTAACACAACAGTAGGGAACACAAGAATGATGTCTGTGTTTTGTCATCAGCAACAGCTGCAGCCCTACAGCCCCGAAGAGCCGACAATTCCTACCAATCCGTGATCAAAGTAATAGAGTAAGTGCAGCTTCAAAGAAATTATACGTACTTTATTACATGCATNCACAAGAATGATGTCTGTGTTTTGTCATCAGCAACAGCTGCAGCCCTACAGCCCCGAAGAGCCGACAATTCCTACCAATCCGTGATCAAAGTAATAGAGTAAGTGCAGCTTCAAAGAAATTATACGTACTTTATTACATGCATTCAGCAAGAGACAGCTATGAAGCACTGCCTTGCTTATAAAAGTTCTTATATTATTATAGTTCTTATATTATTCTTCCTTTATTATAAAAGTTCTTATAAATATTCATGTGCAGCATTTGCACTCTAGGCCTTTAATAATTTCTTTACAAAGAAGGGATGGGGGGGAAGGGGAGAGGAAGAATTTACTCTTTCCTCAGTTCCAAAGAGCCCAAGGCAACAGAAAAGACAAAGTTGCGCACAAGTGCTCTATGAAGTAGATAGCACCAAATCCAGAAACCTGCAAATGAGAGAATTTTTTTCAGGTAGATTTTCTTAGATTTTCTGTGTTTAAAAAAAAAATTAGATCTGAAGTTTTAAAATAGTTTGCAGTTACTAAACTAATGATTTTTTGATCATTTGGACTACTTGAATTTTGATCATTTGAGTTATGTCATTAGCTTTTAAAAATCAAGATTAATTTGTTGTTTCCGACGTTTGTATGAAGACAAATTCAGTTGGCTGTACTCCTCTATGTTTTCAAAACCCCGTTGTCAAAGACCAACCTACCGTCACAGCACCAGAGACATACGCTGCTTTGAAATGGCAAGGCATTGCGCAACTCGGAAACTCGATCCATCCATACACAGCTGCTGTGAGCTAAAATAGCAAGACTGAAAATCCTGCCATCATCCCTTGAAAGCACGGCATTTCTAACTGTATTTATTTGGTGGCGTGTAGCCTCTTGATTAAGCCTCTCTGACTTAAAGTTCATCAATACTACTGTGAATTAATATAGAGTATTGTAATACATGCTGACAATACAGAAGCCTGTTCACAAGTGGCTTCTGCACAAAAGAGATTGCAAAACAGCTTTGACATAAAATTTTAAACCTAATAGAAGAGCTAAAAGATGCAGAGTAATAACATCTGAACTCCTCAGAAATCACACAAGCAGAGACAGCAGTGAGGGACCAGCTTAGACTTCCTGCCTTGCTGTGATCCTGCCCCCAAGCCAGGCCAAGATAAGCAACTCTGCCTCTGACGTTCCCTTCTGACCTACCCTTTTGTACCAGGAACATCACTTCTTGTCTGAGAAACACGTTACACGACAGCTTTGGGTATGAACAGCTTTGCAGTATCTTTTCAGACACTACACTCTGGACATACCTCCCCTTTCAAGATGCTATAGCTAAGGGAAAAAAAATAATGGAAGGAGATGCTCGTTAACGTAGACCCAACTCCTTCACACATACCTTAGCGGCAAATAGACCTAGTGTTGGCTGAACAGGGTGGTAAAGCAACATTAATAGCGGAAGAAGCTTACTGCTATGGCACTTCTGGTTCCTTCTTGTATCAGTCAAGTCAGATTGCTGTCAGATGTACCTCACTCTGCTCTCAGGTGAATCGGACAAGTCTCAGTGGAGTTATTCCAGGCGAATACCATGTTTAGAAATACACAGCAAAATGAAAAGCGGTGCTGCCTTTTACTTCCCTCAGGAAAACTGCCTCTTGCAAACGGCTTTATCATTTTCATTACATCCTGCTTGATTTGCTTTACCATCTTGACTGGAACAATCGCTAAGACATAATAGAAAAAGATTTTTCCACAGGCTGGTTCTAATTACATTAAATCTCAAGTGAGATAGGACATTTAAATAAGAAACAACAACTGCAGAGTCTGAGCTAACAACATACCAAGATACTAGGCTTTTTGAGAGTTCCGTTAAAACGATGCATTAAACATTACAGTGGACTCCGAGCACGTTTCACTACGAAAGCCACTTCTTCTGTGGCACACCACTGCAAAGAGCGTTAGCAGTTATTGCAGTCGATGTTGAACAATTATGAAACATTATCCCTCATGCTGGAAGTTACATAGATCTTTGTAACACGAACGGCAAGGTACGTGCTTTTAACTTCTGCCTGAGGTGAGGCAGTTGGCAATGCAGGGTCACTGCAGGATTAATCACCTCATGAACCGCAACGTGGAGCTGAAGAAGTTTTGAAGAGCTCCTGGATTTTGTTGCACGTTGTACCTTAAACATTTTGTCATGAAAATTGAATTCTCTTTTAATGTGCTTGGAAAACACACGGTCTTTAGATTGCTGAAAACCACTGAAATATAAACATGTTAAATGGAAACCATGGCTATGTGGCCTATAAACACTGTAAAACCTGTCACAGTTCCATAGTTCGTGTGCTTAATGTTATAAGCCACGGCTCAGCTGTGCCTCCTGTATTGGTGCTTACGGGACCCTGCAGCAAATTCCCAAGCTGGAAACCAAAACTGAAAAAAGCGAACTTACAAGGAGAGGGAAGGAATTTAATCACTCGGCCAAAGGAAAGGGAGGTGGGGGGCAAGTGCTAACTGAGGCTAAAGGGAAGGAGAAGGGCTGGCCTCCGGGAATGGGGAAGGGCAGTTCATCAATTCCCTTTGCTCGCAGCTAGTTACTAGACTTACTTGACTCACACCAAACCACGTGCAAGTGATTCTGTGGTATGACTTACTAGTGTATGGCGAGAGCTGAAACAGTTAGGTACGTACAGATTTGGGTATCAGCAACTTGTCTGTTGGCTGTTTTTCCACAGTCATAGTAAAGTTTCAAGGAAATTATCTAGATACTGAGGATTAAAAGACTTACTTTCAGTCAATAAACAGCATCTGTGATTTGGAATTCTATGCTTAGGGAATATAAACTTTCACAGCAGCAGTTCAGTAAGTAAAACATTCTTGTCTAAATACCAAAACGTACATTAATGCTATTAAAAACCTAATGAAGTACACGGAAGAAAATTGAAAAAGTTTATTTCAGCACACACACAAAAATTTATTTTCTTGTGTGTATATTCTACAATTCAGATTTGCAACAATAAGAGCAAAATGCTCTTATGCACCAATTACCTATGTTTGTCTAGTGAACAATGCCACGGCACTGAAGAATGATTGCTCACATACAGAAGGTTGAGTAGTAACAGTTACATGACCACACTGCAAAGACGGTTTCTAAATGCAGCTCAGAGATCTGCACAGTCACTGCTGGAGATGCCTGTCTAACCAGATCTAAATCTGAAAAGAAAATGTCAACAGACACGAAGGTAATTAGTAAGAGACACATGCAACTATTACTACCTATGAAAATATTTAATTTGCATATAATAAAGAAGGAATTTAACTTGCACATCTTTCTATTAACTACTGCTTTTGTTAACTTCCTATAGGCCCTTATGCTTATAAGGCATTCGTAAACCAAAATTAGTTGAAGATGCTCACCTTCACTTCTCTTGTACTGGCTCTGCGGTTCTCCTGGCACCTCGGAACCAACTCAGCTTTAAACTGCAGCAAATCAACCTGTGGATGGGGAGGAAGAGTCATTTTCTGCCAGGTCAGCAAGTTGAATGGGCGCATGAAGGTAAGCAATAAGCAGCAAACATTCAGCCACCGAGCGGACGCCACTGCATGGCTAGGAGCAGCAGCGAGCGAGCTGTTGTAGCTCTGTTACCCTCTGCACAGCAAGAAGTAGTGGTCCGTGGAGATTTTGGCAGGTGAACAGTGGCAAGTTTTCTGTAGGCATCACGGCAAGACAGATACTGTTCTGAAGTTCCTGGGCTCACACTGACTTACTGTGTTGCATAAAACCTTTCCATTCTGCTCAAGTACACCTTCAAAAGAATAGCTCAGTCATATAAAATTACCAGAGCAGTCTGTCACAGCCCCTGCGGCAAGGGCCACATTAGCACAATTCTTCTGTCCGACAGATTCCCTAGGGCCAAATGTTTTCTTTGGGAACCATGAGTGGCTCAGGTAAATCACAAGACATGACCTTGTTCTACCTGTTCTTAGCATACAGACTACTGTACTTCATGTGGGGCTACGGACTGCTATTACCTATTTGCAGATGCTCTTAAAATAATCATGTTAATTGGTTTGCAGGTTTTTTTTTGCACAGTTCCTGGCAGGTACCTTACACATTGGACACTGCTGAAATACCAATGAGTGATTTTACAGGCAAATTAAACAAAAGGCTATTTCTTCCTCAAAGAGGATTTGCTAGTCTTGATTGTGAGTTGAAATAAAGGCTGGTAACAACAGAGGCTGCACAGAGCACAGGTCATGATGACCTGTGTACTGAGGAGAAAAAGCAAGATGAGGAGCGTTTCCTGAAGCTAGGACATTCGTAAAAGCAAATGCCAGTACCGCAGTGCTAGTAATTCAGCAGCTTAAGGACAAAAAAAGGGAGACATACTTCAACAAATTGGATGTGATATATCGCACTTCTAGTGCTGTATCCCATGGCTACTGAATTACTGAATCTTCATTGACTGCTTCATGTCACATGCACTCCAGATTTGCTATCCGAGTTTCTTCCTACACAGGCTGTGGTCTCTCGTTAAGACCAAGATTTACAGAGCAGAGATTCTGGATTTTACGAAACCTGCTGTGCTTTGTAAAGATCCACCTTTTCTTCTATCAATGGAAATAACACTTCTTGGCTATGACTCCTGGTGGGTTCCCCCCCCCCCCCCGCTTTTTTTTTTTTTTTTTGGAAGCTTGCAATGCATCTTTCTCAGTCAGACCTCTAAGGATGTTAATAAGATTCATTCGCACAGTCTCTCTCACTATTTGCCCCTCTTTAATTCTTTGAGATACAAGTACTTTTATGTTACAGGAAATGAGGACAACAGAAATCTGCAGATCCCATGAATGTAAAAATTGTCTTGAAGGCATGGAACAATTCAGCCCTAATTACAGCCAGCTGGAGTCTGCTCTCTTTGCAGTAATACTTAGATAATTAACCAAATACTGACTGATGCAAGACTCAAGTATGTCACTACCACTCAGATATTCAAGGTTAACTTTTGTGTCCATCACTGAAATCAAGCTTAATGGGTATTATCAGCTAAAGTCTTGAAAATCAGTGACGTAAAGACATACAGCTAGGCAAGGATTATTTTTCCTTCTGAGCCTGTGCTATCTTTAGCTGCAAAAGAAATGCCTTTCCCATTAAAAAGGCAAACTCATGAATTTTGATTAATTTAATGTTCCTTTAACACCCGTGAACTCACCCAGTTTAAGTGCTAAAAAAATACACTGAAGTCACAACAATTTATTTCCATTAATTTCACATTTATTTATAGAAAGTGTTCTGATAAGCATTATTATAGTAATACACATTTATTTGTCATAGTACGTCATCTTTACATTTCTGGGTTTGCGGGGCTTCCTAAGAAAGCTTTATATGGATGTTGAAACCAAACAGTACTATGACAAAAGTCAAATACACTGATTTGACTGCCAATGCATATACTCTGAAACTATTACAAAAGAAAATGGCAGAGATAGTGCTCAAGAATCCTGAAATGTTCGGAGGGCAAAACTGCTAAAGCATCCCTCTTCGTCTTGTAATGAAATATATTTTTAAATCGTTAGGTACCGGAATTGTGTTTGCATAAAAAAAACAAACCTGAAAGAGGAAGTCAGTAGAAAGAAGAGAAAGTTGTCTTCCCCAATTCTATTTTCAGCAGTCCTTTCCCTGAACATATGCATTTTCAGACAGATCCAGTCCCTCTGGTCATACAGCTAGGTAGTGCTGCACTGATCAGGAGAAACAATTTTGTCACTGCTTTTTATCAAGTGGTAGCTCCTGTGGCTTTTATTTCCAGTTATTAACTCAAGAAATCTACTGTGAAGAATGTGAAATATTTTAGCCTGGTGAAGACGTTCGTAAAAACAGCAACACACCCCAGAAGCTGTTGGTAACAACACAGGCAATGAGAAACGTAACGAAACAATAATTGTTAAATCCTAGGTAGAGCTGTAAAGCAGAAAAACTTCATGCAACTCAGTAGCATACTTGCAGTGTTCCTAAAAAAGCTGGGTGGGGAGGGAAGAATCTAAAGAATCTGGAATGGAGATTCTTTTCATTTTATATTTCATTTGTCCTCACATCTTATTATCTAGCATTGAAAAATGAACAATCCCTACAGTGCTTGAACACGGCCTAGTATACTCCTTCAGTAGGAAAAGACTGCATTTTGTTAAGTATCTTTGGAATGCCACTAACGCAGATCACAAAGCGTCACCACAACAGTGCAAGTTAGAAAGTGTAACCTGTAGTTTGTCTCTGGAGAATACACAGAATTTTTGTTACCAGAAATGAAGAGTAGTGGAATTAAAATAAAAGCTTAGCAGAAAGTAGGTTAACTCACATAAAGAATGACATACAAGACACAGCTGAAAAGAAAGCAAGCCAGGTAATTTTGGAGTTGTTTAGAAGTCTATTAGAACCCCTGCCCAGTCACCTAAGAGGCACTTTTGCTCAAAATATAAATATGAACATTAGCATATATAAGATAGTGATGATTGGACTGAAAAAAATCCTGCTTTGTATAGAACAAAGGAAGAAAGACTATGCATCATCAGCAATTGTTTCTGAAAGCATTTTCAGAGACTTATACCAAAGAGAGTTAGGGAAATTCATGTTTGAAAGGAAAAAGTTGCATTGTGGATAAATTGCTAAAAATCCCTCTGAGTCTGAGAAGCCTCCAAACATTCCTATTACTTGGTGTTAAAAGGCGAGAGAAGAGACATTGCTGAAGCAACTCACTGTACGCGGCGGACACTGTAGTGTACGGCGGGAATCTGACTGCGCAGAACCTGGGGACAGCAGGACTACCCGCGCCCCATGGAACACCAGCGGCTTCCAGCGATTCAAATCCACACCTAGGTGACTGCACGAAGGAAATGGCTGCACCGGACGAAGCAAAGACATCCTCTCTGAACACAGTGGGCAGCACTGCTATCTTAGTTCTGCTTCTCAGGTGTATTTTTAGATGTGGCTGCTCTCTGTTCTCTCATTCCCTCGCTCTGTTCTTAATATTAACAGACAGGCCAGAAGTATGATATTTACATAATCGCCTATACGCCTACTCTCCTAATAGGGAGAGCACAGAGCTAATGTACCAATGTTGATTTACAGGCTGTACCGAAAAAAATCCCACCAGCACTGTGGGCCATAACTCTCGAGTATCTGGACAGCCCTTAAAAAAAAAAATCTCTTTACGGCAACTATACACGTAATCTTTTCCAACTCAATAAGAAAGTTATTCTTATTCTTACAAAATGATTCTTGCCTGCAGCAGGTTCAAGAATGTTGATTATCTTTTACAACCCTAGAAGTTGATCATTTTCTTAATTAGCAGGATCTGAGATGTGTTCAGTTTTGTTTTTTTCTTAAAGAATGAGGATGTGTTTCTTGCCAAGCCCACGTCACTTAATAACAGGCTACAGAAGAATGAAAGGACCCAGCATGAAAAATACAATCTAATTATCACCAACTGAACAGCTGATAAATGAAGTGACAAAGTAAAATACACCAGTTTCACATGATGGAAATTAAGGCAGGGAGAATTTGTTACGAATATTGAACAAATGAGAATTGGAGACCTCACCATAAGCAAGGCCTCTTATCGCCCTGTCACTGAAAATTCACTGCTCGCACAAAAAGCAATCTATCATGGCACCACAAAAAGAGCTAGAAGATCTGATACCTAGCACTGGAGTTTTTTTGACGTAAAATACAGGAGCCTGTTCAAAATGAAGAGCAGTACTGGTTTGGAGCTTTACAAATTTATGAGATGATTTTTCCATTTTGCCTGTCTTGCATATTTGAAGTTTCCAGGGACAGCTATCACACCAGCATGAATTTAACAAACACGAGCATCAGTCTCCTTTTATCAGATGAACTGACAAGTACAATATTTTTAACATATCTGCGATAGGACAGATTTAATAGATATGCGTAAGTGAAAGTGGAGACTAATGCAAGCTAGTGAAAAATCAGAATTGCCCTTTGGAAAGAATTGTGTATAGGGACATTTAATAAATATTTTTATGTTACTGTTGCTTGCTCTGTCAATGTTTCCATTTTGAATCACCATCTTCAGACATTTAAACCTCAACTGAAACAGCCTGGTTGGACCTGAAAAACTAGCAAACCAGGTCTCAGGGGAAGAGCAAAGTCTTTTCTCAACCCCCTCAGCCCAAACACATCCTGAATTTACTATCTTCAGTACTTTTGAGAGCAGGCTAAAAATCTCGCGTTTTGAATCTTTCTTTTGTTCATATGTAATTGAAGTTAACCCGCTACCCTACCTCTTCCCTTATTTAGCGATATAATTCTGCGATTCTTAGAACACTGACAGGGAAGGCAGCCGGCCTGTGCTGGACAAGCAGCCCATGGAACACAGCGCCTCTGCTCCCAATGCTTTTTCAAACTGTAAGTTCAAAGTAATTGATACAGCAGCTGAAGTGTGGCAAATTGTTCAGGAATGCACAAAGGAAATGTGGTATAGAAATGTAAAATCATTAAAGGAATATTTTTATGGTTTTCATCTCAAGACATTTAAGCCAATAGCCCCTCCCTGTCTTCTGCAGGTACCTAGCTTTAACTACAGTACACATCAATCACACCAGACTCCGCTCCAGCACCAGTATTTTATGTGCCTTCCTTGCTCTACATGCCAAGCCAAAGAGAAGAAACAAAGACTAGTGGTGTTCCTGGGAAAAAACGGGTTCTGCAGGAACTGGAGGGCAGTTTCCTTTCATGCACACATAGGCCTGCACTCTATACGACGAGTTAACCTATGCAAACACGTTCGTAGCGTAATGTCTTTGCAATTGAAAGTGTCACTACAGAAATGTGTGTGGGTACTGCGTGTGGGAGAGGAGGTTGATAAAAGTTTCAGAACAATTCTCTCTGCTGGTAAATTACCGTGTGGCTGGAGAACTGGGCAGGCTACTGAACAGAGGTGTGTTCCGCTGCCTGCAGCCTCCCATTGTTATTGAGAAGGTGGCGACTTCCTTGTCACTGAATCTTTCCCCTTATTTTGCTCTTCCTTCCTGATGATAAATGCACTTTTTATTGTTCAAACCAATTCAACATTACTTTTAGAAATTTTATCACTCATTTAGATTTCACTCAGTGAGTCAAGCGGAAAAAATGTGTTCTCAAGCTGAGAGAAAACCCTCCCATTTGAAATCCCTAGGCCGAGAGCACCTCCCATGCAACATCCTCCAGCTGTTCTCAGAGACAGAAAGAATCTGTGCACGTGGCACCCTCAATCAGTTCCCACCTAGGCTGTTCCGGAGCGCCTCCAGCAGGAAGGAGATCTGCCCAAAACAGCAACCCCTGCCTCTTCCCAGGCTGCCTCCCGCATGGCTCACCCAGTGCTGCCTAGAACTACACAAACCTCTTGATGTTCAGCCTAATAAGATCTTCCTGTGGCAGCAGAGAAATCGATCATGTAGGATTGCTATTCCTGTTCCCGGGCCACTGACCGTCACTTTTATCAGCTCAATAGTAGTAGTTTGAATACAGTAATGATTATGGGAACCTATTTCCTCGGCTGAAGACATTATCCCTGGGGTAGGCTTACAGTTAGTGCTGTTTTGACAAAGGCTGGACGCACAAAGAAAAAGTTGCTCTGCTGGGCAGCAAAGTACAAGGTAACAAACAAAACGTCACCTTTCCATTTCCCAGGAGTTTTCCCCTCTAAAATGATGACGGTTGTAAACTATTTGTATCTTCTCCTAACGTGCTGAATAAAGACATGCCCAGGTGGTAAATTTCCCTTAGTAAGAATATTGCTTTTTAACTTGTGCTGCTAACATTTCTGGGCTTTTAAGTGTCTTGTGGAAATCTGAAAGCACATTAAAGTGCCCCAGCTCCACAGCTTTTGCAAAATAAAGACATGAGAACTGGAACTGTCTTTTTCTCCGGTTCTTATTAGACACGTCAATGAATTAGAGATCTGTAAGTATACGTGCACACATTCAAAGAGAAAGGACCACAGAGGTAATGATAACAGAGAAAAAAAAACCATTAAAAAGAGCACAGTATATCTGAAAACTTGAAAGAAGAAAAACGCTTTTCTTCTAAGTCCTTTTCAAGCTTAATTTGTCACCACTGCAGATGAATGCTTGAAATCTGCAAGCCCTCTCTTCTTGCCAACACAGTAGGAGAAATAAAGACAATATACAAGCAACACCGGCAACAAACCAGACAACTGGTAAAGACGGGAAACCAGTTAGGGACAAACCCCACCAGCCTCTTGATCAACTGATGCATTGGCCAAGCTCTAAGTTTTAGGCTGGGAGGCTCCTAAGTGCTGGCTTTACTATGCTCTCGTGAGAGACATAAGGAGCCTTAATGTGCATTTCAGATAGGAACAGTCACGTTAATGCTGAATGTTTTCTAAAACCCTGCTGTTAACTAGCTCAGAAATAGGACAGAATTATTCTAGGGCCCTAAAAATTCTCCCATCAATGTTTTAACACAGTTGGTGATACATGGGTGGAATAAATACCTTACTTGAACTGCGGAAGGGAGAACAGCTATACGTGTGAGGTTCAGAAAGGCAGTACTTATTTTTCTATCAGAAGTCACATAAAAATACTGTCAGACCTGTTCTCTCTCCCTGTCAAGAACACATACAGATTTCGCTTTTTTCATTCACGCCAAATGGAAGACATGCAGCGATATGTCATTTTTGATATATGCAGTTACATTACTGTTTTCCAGCAGCGCAACCAAACTAAGGAAAATTCCATCGTACACACGTTCAGCAAGGCTTTGAGCAGTGCATGAAGACCATCTTTTACTCTCTTCTCTCAAAAGAGATCGAAACCATCATCTTGGACTACTAAAGGTGAGGCAATATTTTTCTCCCCCCACCTCCCCTTCTGTTTGTGGTGGTTGGTTACACTTTGCCCACTTTTACAAGGGGATAGAGCCTACAACTGGATAGCTAGGAGAGGCCAGGGTCTTCCTACTCCCACTTTAACTTCAAAAAGTAACACGTTTTTGTATTTCTGACTAGTACACTGACGTGGTGAAGACACAGTACAGGTCTCAAGAAAAAGTATTTTAGATGTTTCATACCTGATTATGAATCGATGAAGGGCAGAGAACAGGATAAGCAAGTAAGAACAGCAAAGAAAAGAAGAAAATGGAGAAAGACTTTCAAGGAAATGTTGATTGTTAACAAAAGTAAATAACCCTCATAGTGTACTATGTATGTGCGTCTTTACATATGTTTCAGAAGTCACAAATTACTCACCATCCAACTAAACACAAGTACAGAGATGCTTTGTGAGTTTTGCAAGGCATCTGGTAGGAAGACAGTTACTAACAAAGTAATAGCAATGAACCCTCAGGAAGAAATTTCTGCTACGAAGTAAACAATCAGATACTAAAATTCCAACTTCTTGCTAATAAATGAAATTCACTAAACTACAGATTCATCCAATGTTTGGCTTTTGTAAGATGACTCTAAACTCTGGTAGTAGTAAACCAACATCCTCTATAACCTATACAAAATATCTTATGATACTGCCATTAGGGAAATAAAAAGATGTCAGAAAAATTAGTTACCGCTTAAGTTTGAGGCATTTCATCCATTCTAACGCCAACCGCTGGCTTTGCAAAAACCTTTTGCAGGTACTGGCAATAAATCCCGCTGAAAATTTCAAAACTTCCTACTTCTCCAGACAAATTCACTTCACCCTCTTCTCTTCATGACTACTGGTCAGGACAGCAACATTTTCTGTGAAAGAAAAACAATGATGTTATTTCCAACAAATTTCAAATGTGATTTATTGTTAATTTTCCTTCTTTAGTGACCTCCTGATCTCTTAAATGCTACAAGAGCCACATAAAAAGACACCTGAATTCTTTGCAGAATTCTGGATGCACAGCCGGCACACCAGCCTCTTTTCCACCTCCTCAGCATTCAAGTTTCTTTTCTGAACCCAGGGGCATACTGCTGAAGTCTCCTTTTAATTGTATTTGCTATATAGCCACACTACTAGCTTTGCAATAAAAGCATGGGTTGGAGTGCGCACACTGAAGAACGGCCTGTAGAAGCTAGCTGGTATAATTGAGGATTTCTCCTAGTAAAAGGAACAGGCAATCTTAGCAACTTTATTGTTTTTAATTACAATTTCCAAACAAAATTATAAACAATGAGCTAGGAAAAAAAGGAAAAAAATTCTATATAGCTGCATATATCACATCTTTTAACAGAACAAAATCACACGGGTTTATGTCACTTATGTTTGCATATAAGCAGTTCATGGTGGTTAGACCTTCATTCTCATAAGCTATTCAGATAAATAACCTTCACCTTAATCCATCATAACTGAACAATCCGAGACATTTATAGGCATGCTCATCTCCTAAAAGAGCAGCACAGAAATATTTGTTGGTTTTCTGACCGTGTCCAGGCTGTGCCTCTAATGCTCCCAGAGCTCTTAAGTCACTCGAGCAGACAGTACTGTCTAGCTCTTTTTGGGTTTTGTTTGTGGGTTTGGTTTTTCCCTCTTTCCCCGCACTCCACACCCCAGGTATTCTGCTACCATGACTTCAAGTATGAACACATTTGTGGATGAGAAAGTTGGTGGGATGAAAGTAAACAAAGGCCTAAAGAAATTATTTGTATTGTGAAAGCCACAGATAACATGGAGTAAAGGACTTTATAACTTCTCTGAAAAGAAATTACAGTCTGGTGAGCTCGCACAGAGTGTACAATACCAAGACAGCACTGGTGAGCACAGCAAACAAAACCATCAACTGCTGAGTGGCATAAGGAAAATGTCTTGACAATGGTTATCACAACAAAAACATTTTTTTAGGACATTTGAAAGGAAGATACTGAAATAGCTTTGCAGAGGAACAGCAACAGATGAGATGAGTAAGAGCCATCACAACATAAAACACACATTATGTGATTAAAAATGCAATTAGTGAGAAGGGTGAATACCCTCCTAACTGAAGGCAAATAAAGGAATAGCCACCAATTTAGCCTTAAACTTCAACTTGTGGCTCATCATCTAAATGGAGAGATTGGAGACAAGTCAAGAGCTTACTCTGGATGAAGAAGATTCAGTGTTCTCCTCCCAACCTGTCCGAGAGATGCCAATTTGCTTTTGCTGATGGGATTAGCCAGAGATAGGGTGAAGGGGAAGAAGGGGGGGGGTGGGGGGGGAAGAGTGCTGCAAAGCCTCCAGAAACAGTGGTGAGAGAATACTACAGTCCTCAGTTGTTTGAGAACCTCACTTGGCAGCAAAAATTTTTGCATATTATAGAATTCTTTGAATTAAGAAAAATACAGCCCTGAAGAACAGATAAATCAGCAAATGCTTCATGGCACGGAACGGCTGCATCCAGCATATATTTAAAGCCTCTCAATAAGGCGATCTGTTTGTGTAAAATTTTAACCCCTTCCAGAATATTTTTTTTCTAGTGAGAAAAGCAAGGGACTGGGAACTTTGTGGATTTAGGCGGCATGCTCAATTTAAAGAAGCTGGCTAGGGCAGGGGGCCAGATTTCTCCTCCTTCAGTGCTGGAGGTGGCCACGGCTCCACCAGCCTGCAGCCCGTGTTCTCAAATCGTAGGCACCTCTGGGCACATCTCTATAGCAAACACCAAGATGGGAAAACATTGCCATAGCCATGTCTGCATCTAACTTAAAACAGATAGAGCAACAGTAGAAAGAGTACTTGAAGTATGGCAATACTAAAATTCACCAAGGACTAGCAAATAACATACATAACATCCCAACAGTTCCCAGGACTGTTATCCCAGGACCTTATCTAAACTGTGACCAAAACTAACAAAATCTTAACAAAACCGAATGCGGTTACATTTCTAACCGTGCTACTTCTTTAAATGTGGATAAGCTGAAATACTGTAATAAAATACCACCATTTACATCCATTTTCTAGTTTCAGTTGCACGTAGGAATTTTTACTTCTGTCCTAAAATTCGGCAGACTTCGCACAGCAGAAGTGAAGGGGTTTGCTTCGCCATTCGCCCTTCCCTGCAGAATTGCACTCCAACAGCTCTGGCCCAGCCAGATTCACCACCACAGCTTTACAAAAATCAGGTGTTCCCAGGGCTCACGAGGAACATTTAGGTGTTTTTTAAAGCTGCCATTACATTGTATTTTATAGGTGCCACAGAAAACACTTCATCTCCAACATCAGCATATTGCGTATTAAAAGGTAGCTAAGTCAACAAGTGGTAAGGAGATCATATATGAAGTTGTTACTGTAGTCACAAACAGCACACTGACTTAAAAAATGCAATTTACCACTCAAAAAGGAAAAGAATCAAACCCTGGCACAAACCCTGACCACTGTATCTTCACTTAATGTTTCAGTGCTCAGTATCATAGATTAATTTATAACATTTCAAGTTAATTGATAAAGATGACATGAAATCCTTCCTTTGAGCCACTGCTCTATATTTATTAGACAATTAACATGGATGGAGTAAATGAAGATGCAGATAAATCCCTCTTCTCGTTTTTTTCCCTGGCTTTCCACGGAGGCAGCTGGCAGTAGAAATTCGGTATGAAAAGAGCTGCCATGTGACTCAGTCCCCTACAAGCTGAGCTCAGAAAACAAAGAGCAAGGAATGCTAAACAAATGAATCACAAGCCATTTCTGCAAAACATCCCCTACTTTCTAGCAACTGCCAAGCTGGGAGCTATCTGTCCTGTCAATCTGAGTGACAGCCCATGAATAAAAGGACACCTAATTACAAGATTAGTAACAGGAAGCTTACATTTCAAAGACCACCATACACATTATGATTGCTGACTGTGTGAGGAGGCAAAAGCTGAAGCAAATCCAGAAGGAAACGAAGTCCGGATTTGGGAAATATTTTTCCTATTAATGTTGACTGCAAGCGAACTCTTCATGGGTGATACTTCAGCATTCTGTATGCTGCCTGACTTTTATCGTTAGAACTACTCTTGGCTTTCAAATGGCCATCAGATTTACCAAGCCAGTAGGATTTGGGCAACTGCTACGCCATTTAATGAATGAGCATGTTGATATCTTGGACACAAAACCCCGCAAAAGTACATGATCATAAATATGCATGTTAGGTTATCCTTTTTGCATGAGACAGCAAAGAGAGGGCAAACATTATTTCCAAATTGACTGTATCAGCAAAGCATAACACAGTATCACAGGGTCAATATCAACAACCAAAGCATTTCATTAAACCGTGGGATTTCCTTCAATGAAATTTCACAGGCCTCCTGTACACAATGGACGCGTGACAGCTTTGCCAAAGAGGCTGCAAGAATCACCTGGCAGGCAAAAAAGCAAGTCTGAAGACAACAATTTCTAGAGCTCCCTGGGAAGCGCGAGGGGATAGTGCTGTTAGTTATCACTGTACACGTGGACAGGCTGCTCGGGTGATGGCATTTTGAAGTGGCATCACCTAACTGTCGATCAGGTAATGAAAAGAGAGATGCATTCTGGTTTTGGAGACTAAGAACTTCTTCACTTCGAAACTGTCTCCTTGGGTGAAGAAATGCTGTAGACAGACTACATTCACTCTTAAAGGACACAGAGAGAGAGAAAGAATCAGTACAGGGAACGTGCCTTCCTTTCCAGAAATACTCATGTTTATAATATAAATTCATAGACTTACAGGAGAAGAGACTCCGAAAGTTTAAACTCAGAAAGAGTTTAAAAGTAAAAACTTTTTTCATTTTTTAAAATATTAAACATAGCATGAATATACTGTTTAAAATAGAAGTGATTCATGGAGAGAAAGGAAGTACTTAATGACTTGCTCATGCTTAAGGACTCTTAAAAACAAGTATCTGTTACTCATGCATTTGAAGGATTTGCTACTCCTGAACGACTGCTTTGAAAAGCTTTTGACACCACAAGATGAAGACATGTCCCAAAGGGCTACAGCATAGGCTGAAAGTCTGTGTGCTCTCAGAACACTGATCCTTTCACTGAAGAAAGGAAAGATTAGCAAGAGGACAGGGAAAAAAAAAGACAAGAAGGTTCTGCAAGTGAGGTGAAAATAAGGTTCTCTGCCCAGAAGAACCACCAGCTATCTTTCTTGTAGTCTGATCATCCAGGCACCGATTAAAACCAAACTCGGAATATACACCTACCTACTATTCTGTGACCACATCCTGCTGACCCTCAATGGAACAGAAAACACAATACCTTAGAGCTGTAGCAGCCATCCTAAAAAGGTGGAAACAATTCACTGAAATCAAACTGTCTAGAACACGAATCTGCCAATTGTACCTGGAAGAAACAAATGTTGGGTACATGCGTTGGGACATACTGCCTTGTACCAAACAAAACACCTAACAAGATGAAAAAACAAGATATTAAACATGGCATGTCTGAATTGAAATGGTGAAGACCAAAACCCAGCTCCCCTCCTCCTCCTCACATCCTCCCACCAAAGAACCCCAAACAGTCATGTCAAGAAGAACTAGTGATCAAATTCTGAGACCACCAGCGCCTCAGCTGCACCTTTCCTACTGCAATTTTTATTCATTAATTTTTGGCCTAATATTACAGACCTAATTTTAATAAGAGGAGAAAATTAGCAGGAAGAAGACAGAAGGTACTACTAGTCATCCATCCTTATGAATGAATCATGTAGTACAAACTTCTTATAAAGAAACACATGGTTTATTAAAGCTTGGAAGAGAGTCTCAAGCTCAGCCAAGAGGACCTTACGAAATTCAGAAAGAGCTGCATAATCCTGTGAGGGAGGCTATGGGACAGCAGACAGGCACAGGAGCATCACCTGTCAATAAAGCATCTTTTATTTATTTTTTGGGCAAATTTTCCTATCTCAACAGTTACTGAAGATCTAGACTTTTACTGGTATTTCACATTCACAAAAATCTTATGACTATCTGAACGTGGCTTTCTAGAGGAGGACCCTTGGCACAGCGATACAAGCCTCAGGTAGCAATATGGACATGGGAAGAGGGAAAAATCAGCAGCGCTATAGCAAAAGAAAGAATTGAAAGCAACAATAAAAACCCAACCCAACCCCAAACCTCAAATGGCTGTTTATGCAACTTTCTTTCACAAACTAACCCGAAAACTTGCATTGGGATTATGATCTGAATTTCAATCCACTCCCCCACCCACCACCACACTCCTTTGCTGTTTGCCGAGTTTTATTAGAACCATCTGTGAGATCCTCCCCTTCCAGTTTCTTATGACTGTTAATCTGGCAGATGTACTTTATCATCTATTCAGAAATCTTTGTTTCAAAGTTGTTGAGACAGAAGGTCTTTGACAGGCTAAAAATTATCTCTAAAATCAACAAAGAAACCACATCATATGTTGTGCTTTACAGATTAAAGGGGAAGAATGGAAGCTGGAGAATATATATATTTTTAATGGGAAGATAAATGAAGGTTTTAGGGATCAAGAAAATTTCTACCAATGCAATTTATCTAACAAAAGCCACAATTACGGAAGTACTGCAAGTTGCCACTGCAGAATAGTTTCAAGATCATCATTATCATAGATTGACAGAAGCAAAAGAAATGCGGAGAAGTATTTCCTTGCAGCATCTCGCTGGCAAAAGATCAGCAAGCAGAGTGCTAAGAGAAGGAAGAATGTTCATCAAGTATAGTAGCAGAGTCTGAGTGATTTTCTTTACACGATACAATTATTACAAGTTTTTGAATGTAAGAGTCATGGGCTTTATATTTTTTTTTTTTTTTAAAGTACCTCAGAATCTAATTGTCACTGCAATATCTTGTACTCACCTCGCCATAAATCCTGAACACTGTGTGCGTTTGTATACACGTCTAACACACGTGAAATTGTGTCTCCCTACTACATCTTTTAAGAGGGGGTTAACATAGCAGTATAGTTTGTATGCAGACCAGTCTTCACAGGCAACAGCCATTCAGCAGGAGGAAAAAAGAAAAAAAAAGTACAACACGCTTTGCAATCCTGTCCTTAGCTTTATTAGCCTGTGCGTGCTGCTGCTTCTTAAGCCTAAATAATTCTATATAACCCTCCTAAAACGTAGATTTTCAGTTATGTGTGCAGATACACATATTACCACCGTGCACTTCATTGTGACGGGATAAATTCTGCCTGCACCATATGGCAGGGCACATCATCACTGATGAAGAACGGCTTTAATTTGTTCCAATATTTTTCTCCCCCAAAGTGTTTCTGCAGAAGCATTTGCCTACTTGCACAAGAATGGTGCAACCTTAACTTTGGGGAGTTTACAGAGAAAGACTTTTCTTCTAGGTTTCTCCAAATCATCTCATAAAACATTTTTTAATAAAGAAAACGCACCTTAAGTACGAAAACAAAATACTCATGTTTCTCATATTTGAGGAACACTACTTCAGCTTCTTGATTTATAGTATTATGAGCATTTTCTTTCTTTTCCTCCTGCAATAAATACTTTGCCTTCCCCATGTTGTTGCAACATAAAAGGTAACAAACACACACACACAACATTAAACTGCTATCAAATAACGTTTGTATGAGTGTACGTTTGGAGAATCCGAGAAATTAATCGGACTTCTTAAAATTTCCCCAGTTACCTCACTACTGGAAATAACTTTCTCCACGCATGCAAAAAAACCCGAATTGCCTTTCACTCTATAAATCATATCTGAGACATGCGCCTTGTCGTCTCTCATGACCCTTCCCATTCTTTTACTACTTAAAGCCCATGTCTTCCCTGACCAAATTCTTAATTCCTTGTTTAAATAAACAAGATCATTTAAAGTTTCTCAAGTACTCAGCCTTTGACAAGACTTCTAAAGCTCCATACACTAGGATTTGCCATTTTCTTCCCACCCTTTCCTTCCAATCGGTTTTACAATAACGTATTAAGCAGTATTTCATAACTGTCATAAACAAATCGTTTCATCTTCTCCCTTGAAAGTTACAATAAAATAGCAGACNAGGGGAGTGGAGCATCTCTCGTATGGGGAAAGGCTGAGAGAGCTGGGTCTGTTCAGCCTGGAAAAGAGAAGGCTGAGAGAGGATCTCATCAATGCTGATCAATAGCTAAAGGGTGGGTGTCAAGAGGATGGGGTCAGACTCTTCTCAGTGGTGCTGAGCGACAGGACAAGGGGCAATGGGCACACACTGGAAAACAGGCAGTTCCACCTAAGCGTGAGGAAGAACTTCTTTACCGTGAGGGTGCCAGAGCCCTGGCCCAGGCTGCCCAGGGAGGCTGTGGAGTCTCCTTCTCTGGAGAGATTCAAACCCGCCTGGATTAGTTCCTGTGCCCCCTGCTCTGGGGGCACCTGCTTTAGCGGGGGGGGTGGGACTGGGGGATCTCCATAGGTCCCTTCCAACCCCTGCCATGCTGTGAATTCTACTTGCACCGGCTCTACAAAAAAAGATATAAATGTAATAACTTGAGTTGACAGATCATGCAAGGCAGACTTTAAAGGTGGTTTCAGAAGTACTAGAAACAGTACTGTCACTTTATAACTTTTATATGCAAATAAAAATTTAAATATCAAGCAGACTGAGAAGATTTCCATTAAAAGAAAATCTCTCTATATTTTCAAATAAGTATTAAAAAGTAGATCTGCTCTTGAAAAGTGTCCTGCAATCCCTCTGGAGAATTAGTGAAATAACCACAGCGTGTGCAATCAACTAGGAGGAGAGANGTCACTTTATAACTTTTATATGCAAATAAAAATTTAAATATCAAGCAGACTGAGAAGATTTCCATTAAAAGAAAATCTCTCTATATTTTCAAATAAGTATTAAAAAGTAGATCTGCTCTTGAAAAGTGTCCTGGAATCCCTCTGGAGAATTAGTGAAATAACCACAGCGCGTGCAATCAACTAGGAGGAGAGATTTTTTTAAAAAATACTTTACATTACTATTGTTAGCACGTACTTCACTGGCTTACTATCAATTCTGGTAAAAATAAAATCTCTTGTGAAAGAAAGAAGTTTGAACAAAACCAAAATTTGAGAGCACAAACTTGAAATTTCTCCTCTTTTTCCTCCCCCAGTCTTTTATATGGAGAAAATATCATTTAGATGAAAAATCTCTTACAAACCCTCTTTTCAGGTCGCCTTTGATCTTTCCAGAATATATACATTTATATAAGCTAGAAACAACAACAACAAAAGCAATTTACCCCCTTCCCCCACACCTCTACATATACATCTCTTTCAAGGTATCATGAATATATTTAGCCAAAAACTGCAAACAAAAGAATGCTCAGGACCATAAAAACAAAATTACGCCCTGCTGCAAATGCCATTTTTCTTGCTCTTGAATGCATAATGTTGATTCCCTGGTTTCAATTCAACAAAGATAAATGTGAAATGGCACTGTGTTTCCTGATGTAACCCCAGGGCTGCATCTCAAGCAAGCCTACTATGAACACACTGCCTCAGACTGTGGCTGTCAGCTTCAAATACCCTCCCCACAGGTCCAAACACTCACGGATGTACGACAAAGGTTATCAGAAAATCTTACCGAGTTGTGATATGAAGAGAAACTGGCAGATTGAATGCACGCATGGCATTCGCCTTATGAAATCTGTTCATATAAAGTGGTGCAGAATGAATTTCCTGAGAGAAGACGACAGTCTGTCTTAAGCCTGCTGAATAGGTTAATACCACAGACAAAAGCAAACGACAATCCTGAACATCAGTGTACTTGAAAGAACTTTAGTACAGCTGCAATTTGAGTACCAAAATAAGCACAATATGAATTGTAAGGCTGCCCTATGCGCATATCACTTTCAAAAGGACCGCAGGTTAATGCGGCGCTCTGCAACTCACTTAACCCGTACGGACTGACTGTCACATACGCTGTACGCATACATACTGGTCGTTCATTCTGCAGTTTGTTCTTTGCTTTTGCTAAGACAGAGCTTCCATCTCTGTGGATCCTGTGCGTCCCTTGAACCAAACTGCAGACAAGCAAATACGTCACCAGCATTTCAGACGTAAAGTAACATGGCAGGAAGCAGATACATATTTTGACAGACCCTTAGCACAGACTTTATCAGTGTTCACTAGGTAGCTATAAAATTCCTGTAAAAATTCTGGCAGATGGCAATAAAAAATATTCAATAACAATTCATATGGTGGGAAGAAATGGAAGTTAAAACATATTTGAGATTAATACTGGATTGCAAATAGCACATGATTTGTTGTTAAAGCAGAAAGTAAAAGGAAAAAAAGCGCGCAATTCTGAACAATGTCTTTTCAGAAATTACCTTGATGGTTCTGTCAGAATGGAACCTCGATTTTTCAATCCTGCCCTTTCCCTGGCTTGTAAAACACATTCAAACACACAGTTTCCTGATGCACTTACACTGAAACTACCCTTCGCAATGTGGGTTGCCACAGAAGTATTTAGCCCAGAGAACTGACTCAGCTTTAACACAAAACATTACTTGAGCCCAGAAAGACCGCATGCCCTGGGAGAGAGGGCTTGTGGCTGCAAGTGGAGTGCGAACGGCATCCCGGACAAAGCTGGAAAGTTCCAGAGCTGTGTTGCACTGAGCTCTTCCCACAGCTATGCCCAGACCAAGAAAACTTAATTCAGCAGGAAGCTATAGAGAAATGCTTTGGCTGAATATTTCTAATAACTAAAGTCAGAAATGCAACCTTTACTTAAAGGTTAAGCCACATATATGGGCCATTAGTCAAAATACCTTTTCTTTTTTATACTTTTACCAGCTTTGACATTTAGTAACACTATTATTTTAAATCTTGTCTGGACAAGAATCCACACCAATCTTTAGGAAAATTATTTTCAAAAGACTATCTTCCACGTATTGCTATAATTTGTCAAAGTTTTACTTAAAAGCAGGTCTTAAGATAAATGAAACAGATCAAAAATGGAGTACTGCCAGGAACTTACATGATGGTTCCATTAAATTTGTGACAAGAGTCAATCCACGCATTCTGAGTTCTCAATGAAGTACCATTTGACCTTGCAATGAGAAAGACACTAGTATAATATGCAAATCTAAAGCAAGAAACTACAGCAGAAAGCAAACTGAATTGGTCAGAATAGCCAGAAGCCAAAGATGTGCAACAAATGCTCCTGGCATCGAATTAGTGAGGTAACGCCTGAAAACGAACATCAGCTGGGTTCCAACGACCAGAACTGTAGGGTCAGTCAACAGTATGAGCAGAGCTTCAAGACGGGGCAAAATTTACAGTGCTCTAAATACAAAATCTAATTGACCACTGAAAAAATTAACAAAACCAGCAGTAATTGCTGAAAAGCCACCTTAAGGCAAAACAGGACTCGGAGTGAGAGCAACACCCCGCGGCAAAGCTCCGAGGGCATCAGAAAAAGGCTCTGCGATTTCGCGCTGTGCTACTTTTCTCCCCTCAAGTATTTTTAGGCACTTTTTCTTGTTCTGACTGCAGTTTAAAAATACTGATGGAAATAAACTAGAGTTGTAATACGGAACTGCACGGAGCACTTAATGTTTTTGAAGTACTAAGATACATACTAGGCATTTAAATGACAAAATTCAGCGAGTGTTTGTTCAATGGTTCAAGCTTTGCCCCCAAAGTTATCTGAAATTCTTTTGCATGTGACCTGCAGTGTCCTGTCCTCNACTTTTCTCCCCTCAAGTATTTTTAGGCACTTTTTCTTGTTCTGACTGCAGTTTAAAAATACTGATGGAAATAAACTAGAGTTGTAATACGGAACTGCACGGAGCACTTAATGTTTTTGAAGTACTAAGATACATACTAGGCATTTAAATGACAAAATTCAGCGAGTGTTTGTTCAATGGTTCAAGCTTTGCCCCCAAAGTTATCTGAAATTCTTTTGCATGTGACCTGCACTGTCCTGTCCTCCTTTGTTCAGTGTGTGCAACATCGCCTTGCACTGTTTAAACCCAAACGTTTAACCGCTTCGCCACAGCATACAAATTGAACACCATGAGGAAATTCCGGACCATAATCTGAAGCATCTTCATCTTTCAAAACACCAATGAAGAGGAAGATAATTTCTTTAAACTCTTACTAGAGACAGGTCGGGCATTAAGCGGCTTTGGCAGCTACACAGATCCAGCTGTATAAAACAGCTGCAAGCTGGAAACAATTGGTACTGTGGAATACGGAAACAGGCAAGGACAGTGGACAATATGCAGCCAGTATTGCTCTAGTTCCGGCTTGTCATCAGACTAACAATACAGTTCAGCCGCAGCACCACTTCTTGGTTCTAAACAGGACAGAGCATTTTCTCAAAAAAAACCCCATATTTAAAAGATGATATTGAAGTTTAGTATCAAGCTTAATCTAAGAGCTACACACTTGCGTTGATATAGGAACTCATACAAGAAGGGAGAACTCGACAAGTGTTAATTCTAAACTCTATTGCCAGAGAAAAGTGTTTATTTGGAAGCTTCAGTTAAATAAAAATGACACAAAGTTAAAATAGGGTAGTAAGTACTACGAAAATAGTAATGATGGAGTCACTCGATAACACACATAGCTGAAAACCCATGCCTGAGAAACAGTTCTCTGGGAAAACACAAACAGGTGACAGCAGGGAAGGGGGAATCCTACATCAAAAATGAGAACTGCTGCTGGACAGGAGCAATTTGACAGGTTGGTGCAGACCACAGGGCCAAAGTGACATGGCTCAATTAGCTAAAGAAATTCTCCAAGGTGAAATGAATGTTACGATTCAATAAAACAGTTACCAAAGCTACAGAGAAATCAGTTAAACGCCCCTCTAGAAAATGATTTTACTATAAGCTAGTTCAGAATAAGACTCCAAATTGGAAACCCTGAAGTAACAAGTTACTTTTTCAAACATTTAACTCCTAAATGCAAATTCAGGGAGAGAGGCATTGACTGTCATGGAAAAGTAAGAGTGCTCCACCTGTGCAAGATAAATTACTAACTTACAGTAAGTATTAACTGACTGTAATAGACTTCATCTAAGAAGGGACGATGCAATTCAGCTGGTAACATTTGAAATAACAGAAATGCAGATTAAGCAAAGTTGTCAAGTATCAAGTATGTCGAAAAGATGACCGGAAGGATCATAAATACCCCAAAGAAATCCCCAGAGAGGATATAAATGCTTTACAAGATGCCAGTAGCCTAGCAGATCCGACCAAGAGTCCAGTTCGTCCATTAGTCTGCTTCTGGCAGCGGCCCAGGGCATAAAGACATCAAGAGCAACACTTTCTCCAAACCCTCTCCTCATGTCCAGCAATTTGCAGCTTCCAGACTTCCTGAAGAAAAAGATGGCGTCTTTCTACTTGATAGCCTTGCATGGAATTTTCCTTCATTAATTTATCCAATTACCTTTGGATTCAATTTACAGTTCTGTATCCACAACATCCTGTGGAAGGACATTCCATGGCTTAACAGCTTTGTCTGAAGTACCTTTGTGCGTCTGTTATCAGCTGCCACGTTCTTGTTGGGATAAAAAACCCCAAACAAACCAACCAGATAAGAAACTTGTTCCTTTGTATCAACTCTATTTACTTTTTCCTATGCCGTTATGATTTGTGATTTCTTTAACAGGCCTCCCTCAGCCTGTCTTCCAGTTTGAAGTGTCCTGATGTATGTGATCATTCTGAGCAGGTGCTGCTCCGTACCTCCAACTCTCTGCCTTGCATTGTTCTCAAGTTAGCCTGCATATCATATTCAGATGCTTTGGAGGAGAGGGTGAAAGAATTTTAGACTACTGAGAACAGAGAAGCATGTTTAAAGAGAAAACTTTTTGTGGGGAAAACACACACAGAAAATAAACGAAGCTTTACTGTGATGCTACATATCTGCAAGCAACAGAACTGTTCAAGCATTATTAAAAGAAGATTTAAAATAGGGAAAACACCTTTAAGATTTGTAGTAGAAATCAAGTCATTTTTCTGTGCCCTCATGCTTTCAGAGCTGAAATAATTTGTGTGTTCTGTTTGCCCGTCAAATGAGCACTTCACTGCATTTTGTAACTTTCTATGCCATCTAAGACAGACAACCAGGCCAGGGGCAGTACACTAATGAGACTTTGTATTCTAATTGTATTCATATTTAGCAAGGAAAGAAAAGAAATAATGGCAGTGAAACAGACTGCAAATAAACGGACAGTGAGTGGTGGTAAAGGAGGATGAACAATGATTACTAGTCATCTCATACTTTTAGTGTTGCAAGTGTAATACCTGGAACTTTTATTTTCCAGTATTAAAAGCCAACTGGGATCTTTTATTATTCACTTCCAAAAGTACAAACTATTCACAAAGCATCGGAGAATGCATTTTGATCTAGTATGCTGGTCAGTCTCAGGAAAAAGGCTCCCCTCACCCTTGGGATGACCGGAGGTCGCTCTGCCTGCACTGAAGCACCACGGAGCAACCTGTTACAAGCAAAGTTGCTTTTCTCAGTTTACTACTACCCCATTGTATGCTAGTGGTCCAGCAGGAAACAGCTTGTTGCAACCGTTCTTTACTGAAGGAGTATTTAATGAATTCCAGCTGAGGTCAGGTAAGGTCACTACAAGCACAGTCCCCCTGAGGTAAACATCTCGTATTGGGAAAATGCTTCAAAATACACCCACTGCAGCCTCTGTGCACACACTCAGGGTTTTCTTCTTTTTTGTAAGCTGCTACACAAGGTCAAGCGTGAGTGCAAGAGGCTTGGTAGTTCTAGAGATTAATATTGTTCATTTGCTGCTACAAAATGCGTCCTATTAACATTTTTGAGAAACTGCCCACTTCCAACCTCCAGTATCTCACAGAGTCTATTATTAAAAAAAGAAAAATCCCACAAGAGACACACATGGAAAGTTATTTCATGCTATCGCATCCCCTGGGCTGTAGAAGCCCACACAGGAACTTTAGAGTATTTCTTCAGATCAGAAATATGTTCATAAATGCTGTAAGTTGTACTAAAAATGTTGGTTTCCATAATGTAATGAGCAAATACCTGCAGATGTCGTTTATGAGAATACTTTAATTTTTGTAGTCTGCCTAAGCAATCTCATTTTTTTGTTGTTCAGTTGCAGCGAGTATATTGCCGATTTTCCCAAGAGTAAGATGAAGAGAGGAAAAAGATTTTCCAGTGCTACTGTATCGCAGGCGAGCTTTCCTGCTTAGGAATTCACTTTATAGTTGAATTTTGGTGGCTGTAAAATTTTTGCTGTCTTCATTAAATCCCTCTAATCTGGCAGAGTTATGAGGGTTTGGGAAAAAAAATAAAATCCATTTTTGCATTTTCAGTAGACCTAGATGAAGTGTTGCTAAAATCCAGTATTTACTACATACATTTCAGGACGCTGGGAACTATGGAAGTGGTATTTGCCCTGTAACAAAGCAGGACAAGGCTGGAAGAAACACTAGGTTTTCCACACATGACTGTACTTGAAAATATGCACATAGGTGGGAGAAAAGCCACTGATATTTGCACACTATGCAACACTTCCGACATGCTGAAACTTTTCAGCATGTGACTTCATACACGTCTTACTGCTATGAACAGCTACAGTAGATTAGCAGTCAGTGGAAATAAAATGAGCGTATCATGCTGGTGCTCCACAACGTTTGCAGTGGGGAATTCTTCACATCTCTCTGCTGCCCACTCTGCATAAATGTATCAAAGACTGAGCTGCTGCTCTGCCACAATTTTCCCCACTGTAATCTGCTGCCTATTATTCTCTCAAATCCCATCTGCAGGTCATTTTTCTATCAAATGAGCTGGTTAAAATTCCTTCTTTTTTTTTTTGAACCTAGGGGAATTTCAAATAGTCCAGCACTAACTGACAGGAATTCACTTTAACCATTTATTTAAAATACCAACAGTTTTGTATTGCTGCAGCTTAACAGCTCTGATTGGTTTCATACAGTCTCCCTTCACTTCATCTTTTTCAGATACATGCCTTAGCTTGCTGGGTGCTGAGAAGTATGGCTGAAAGAGTAATTTCCATTATTTTCTTTTAGGCTCAGAACTGTTTCCACACAGAGTTTTCAGCATCACACAAAATTTATATAGACAGGAAAGCACACACCATTGTGAAAACAGGTACTTTACAAGTAAAAATATTTAGAAATTTATATTAAGGTACTGTAAATCCTCTTTCCCTTTGTAATTTAAGAAATTTGGAGATGATTTTCCTCATGTAAGGGAAGCAAACACTGTTCCTCAATCTTTGAGGAAGACAGTACTTAAGGGTTAAAAATGTGCGCATGCATATTGAACTGAAGTTCTCTTTCCTCTCGCTCTGAATAAAAGCATCATACTTGTCAGCATTTTCCTCCATGCCAGAGGGCTGAGAGGGAACTTGACCTGGATAGGATCCTTCCCTAACCTTTGTTTTTCGAACGATCTAACAGGCCCCCTGGTTTCAAGCAGACTGCCTAGTTTTTTTTACACAGACTGCTGCACATACTCAGACTCTGCATTTAAAAAGAAGTTGTTCAATCTATTTTTGCTGACTACAGTTTGAGACCCTTTCTTGCAAGAAACCAAAAGAATAAAAAACATTGGAAAATTGTTGGCTGTAACAGGACTTGCAAGTAATGAAGTTTACTATAGCCTACATCTATGTGTTATAGAAGAAAGGCAGAAGAGAAGCTACAACAGCTAACTATCAGAACTTGCTCCTCAGAAAAACACGCAGTGACAAAGCGACCTAACCAAAAGCGTGAGGTGTTCGTACTTCACTGCCCATCACCAAGGCTTGCTTGTGAAATTCAGAAGTTACACTTAAACTAAAGGTTCACATTCACAGTAAAAATCACTTGCAAAAAGTATCGAGAACACGCACGGGGGTCCTTCCCCCTCTTGGCAAAAAGTCCTTAAGCTACTGCTTTGTAAGCTAAAGGGAAAGTATTTTTTCCTCTCTGAACCACGCACTATGCGCCAGCACGCGGTTGCGTTTCAGCTTGGCTATCCATTGTGTACTTCTTAGGTAAAAACTGAGAGGGGAAAACAAGGGGGAAGCAGGCACAAACTGGAATTATGTTCCGCTCATTTGAAATGGAAGCAGGAGCTCTTGGGCTGAAGTCTGAGCACTAATAACCCGGCTGTAGGCAAGGAGAGGCAGATGCATGGAGACCAGTCCTGCAGCACAGAACAGTAAAAGATGCCAAACAATGGAGAAAACCAACATGAATATTCTCTCATTTATTTTATAGAGGTTTTAAACCTGAACCGGTTTCTTGATCTGGTTTACCACAAGGCCAGAGCATCGTCTGCTGTGCAGCAGTTTGGGCACAGGTCATTTAAGCCAACAGTGCCCTGGCAGAGCTGAGTGCCAAACCGCCCCCGCCACCCGGACAGAGGGCGCACGCTGCCCAACCCTGCCCTTCCAGCGGACGGCCCTCGAACTCAGAAGTTGTCTTGCTCTCCCTTCACAGCATCTCTGACATGCAGAATAAGGTAAAAGAAATTCTCTGTAATAACCACTTCTTCCTCTATCCTGGTATTCAACAAAAACTCAAATTGAGCATCCTTGTTTTGGGTTTCACTGGTTATCTGGACCTGAAATTTCGCCAACGTGACAGTATAGATCTTGGCTTGCTTTATCACTTCAGAAAAGTTGACTGCAACCTTAATCAGCTTCCTCCTGAGTGTAATACACCCTCTAATAACTTTTTCCTAATTTTACCATTAATTATCATATAAAATCACTTCATTTCAGTCACTTTAGGACTGCTGACAGAGTCTTAGCTTTGTTTCAGTGTTACAGGCGACAGCACAGAAGACTGCCTTGGCAACAAAAGGGCTATAGTTAGATACCTTACACATACACAGCCCTAATGGTATAAGCAATGCTCCTTATCTGCATTACCTTTATCATCAAGAGCGAAGTTACACAACGCTGCTGTGACAGATGAAAGCCTGAGGATTCGCTCCTTTCCCTGCCTTTGCTGTCAGCCATGCAGTCCTTCTTCTGTGCCCATCAAATAACACAGCAGAAAACTCTCTCTTTTTGCCAGGTTCATGTTCTGCCAAGTGAGTGAGCCAGTTAAATCAGCTGACAAAGATCTGAGGTGGTAGCACCAACCTGGCTGGGGAGGAAGGGGAAGGGCAGAGCGCCTACAGACTTCCTTAGCAGCAGCAAGCTGCTAGACTGGATTATGTCCTTACAGACAACTTCTTTTTGAGGATACTTCCTGAGTTACTACATCTATCTTAACTCTATCGCTATTATCGGCAAGCCATACTGCAGTGCAAGCACGCTAACTGTATGTTTCAAGTACCAACTTCTTCAGCATTCCTGAAAGAGGCTGCAACCTGCAAACCTACTGGGTTACAGAAACTGCATTGAAAAACCTTTTGACAGTAAAGTAAACTTCAGCAGTCAAGTAGTTTGCCTAAGCCTCATCATCACTGTCACTCGTATGGGTATGTTTTATTTACTCAAGAATACTTTACTGATTTAATTTAACGTAGTAAGGAACTGACCCAGGCTAAATCAACACAAGGATTTGAAACAAACACAAGAATATGCACTACGAAGTGGCAATCATTTTTAATTAAACCTGCTCATGTTTGGGTTCTCTCCCCACTCCCCCCCCAATTTACATAACACTTGTTTTCAGGCAAAACCTTAATTTTTAGGCTGTGGCTCCATTATAATTTTTCAGCAGAAGAACAAACTTAAAGAACTCCTACCTTTTCTCTCCCAGTTGTTTTTTCCTATGCCAGCCTAACCACCCAAGACAACACTGCTTTATGCTGGCAGTTGGTCTTTTTTGGCAGGGTCTTCCTTCTCCAGTTGAATCACTTCCCTGCCTCGGTTCACCACGCGGCTGCACAAACACATGTGCTGGCACAACACAGGAGGCAGCGTAGAATTGGAAATGAATGATGAGGAAAGGATGAGAAGTTGGGCTTTACCAGGCTGCACTGCCACCATAGATGTAATCCTAGCTTTAATCCACTTTCTGCTCTCCACACAAGATAAGCTAAAGAAACATTAAGAGATGGGAAAGAGCAACGTAAAACTACAAAAGAGGGATATGACAATGATGAGTAGGCAGCAGACTCAGAGTGAAAGTATTTAAATGGTTAAATATCGAGACGACAGCTTTTAAACACCCCACAAGTCACAAAAATTCTAAGTTCCAGAGAAAATTTAAACACATTTCATTTTGTCCATGCAGATACACTATGCAATATCAAAGTCTTCAGAACAGTGCCGTGTAAAGTTGGCTGAACTAATGATTTACTACTCAATACAGAGAAACAATTCTAGATTTTGTTACATTCCAAGTTTGGCTACATTATCTTCTCAAACGTACAAAGAGAAAAAATCTCTTTTGTGAATAATGCCACTGCTGAATGACATTATTGAGAAAATTCATGGAAAGAAATATCAATTTGGTTAAACAACAGAGCCTAAGAAAATGTCTTAATTTAGACAAAACGTGGTTTTGGAAGAGGATGGGGATGGGTGTGGAATCTAGTATTTCGTTTCTGAAGACAATACACTTTGGTGTTTGCAAGTATGTTCCCAAGGATGCCAAACTGCCATCTTGATGAGTTACAGAGGAGCTAAGCAACATCCTGGCAGTCATTACAGCAAGCAACGAACTTGTCATCCGATGCCGTTACACACCAGTGGGTGTCAAGTCCCAGGAATGAAAGGTTTTTCCAAGTTTCCAACGACTGCTGCAGTCCACCAGGCAGGATGACGGGATAGCTAGCTGCCTGGAAGCCAAGCTGTAAGAAATCCCTTCCCAATCCTCAAAGGCAGTTCAGAAGGTCAAGTTGGCTCGGAAGGCTAACATTTCCACAGAACTCTGCTTCTGAGAAAGTCTATGTGGCCAAGTGCCACAGAGCTTTGCATACTGATAGGTAACAGATACGAGCTACTGACATGATCTAGCAGTAAATCTAGGCAGAAATCCTTCACAGGCTCATCTGAAGTTCCACATTAAAATTACTCCAATGATATATTTTGACATCACCAAAACCTTGTAGAAGCTTTGCAGAAGACTTGTGAGCTTCTCAATGATAAACATGGCTGACAAGGAAAACCAGAGAAAGACCAACCAAAATGCCCCACGTGTAATAGATACTTACTGCCACTTTGCTGCCTCTAAGCAGCATTTGTTTTCCTACGATTCTGTCACTAAATATCAAAGAGGTCAATACAAGCAATTGCAAAAATAAAGATTTAACTCCATTTTAGAGTAAGTATTATTGTGCTATGATAACTAAGAAAGCTCATGTTTCAAACTGAAATAAAAAGGTCGGGATATACTTCAGCAGTCAGCTAAAAAGCAGTTTGTTTCTCCAGATTCTGATTTTATTCCAGCTGTAGCTGTGCCAGAATTATGACTGATTCCACGTACCATTTTTTCAAAAATATTATTACAGTTAAGCCATTTGCAATTTCAGTAACCTCTGAACAGACCATTTACATTCCTCACTGGTTTAACCTGGCAGTTCCCTCTAGCCAGCACAGGTGGACTGCAAGTCCTCCACTGCAGCCAACGTTCTATTACAATTACTCCACTTTTTATTTGTATTAAATGCCTTGACACACAGTATCCTCCTCCCTTTCCTTTATCAGTCATTACATTATGAATTTCCAAAGTAATATAGATTTTGTGTTTTGTGATGTGCCTAGCATGTCGCAGATGTTATGAGAAGTAAAACAACAACATAAAATACAATAAACATTTAACAAACATCAGCATTTAATTTAGCACATCATCTAAGCTATGTTGTTCAAAAAAGTAGTCATAAACTACAGAGTTTTATACTAACACCAAGTTTTGATGAATAAGCTGCTTCTTTTATTCTAACAAACTGGAAGTACAATGGACATAGTAGCTGATTACATGCTGGAAACTACAGTTATTCTGTTAACTAATCCACAGGGTTTCAGCAGTTCTAAGCATACAGCCGTGGAAGGTCCCATGCTTATGACTCATGCTACAATTTTTCTCTCTCCTATTGTTTTGCAAATTCTCTGCTTAATCTAAAATCCATTTCAACTAGAAACTTTCAGGCTCAGCGGAAACTTGAAGATAATATATTCCAAATGAGTGATGTTTCAAAAGGGTGTGTATCTACACCACCTTAAATCAATCTAAACGTGGGCTGGCACAGCCCTACCCTGGTCACTGGCTTCTGAGCTTCTGCCCCTTCCTGTGTACGTACACAGCTGCTCCCATGGTCCCACCACGAGCCAGTTCAGGGAGCGGATCGAGCTGGAAACCCTGCAAGTGCCACCACGAGGAGCCAGAGGGAGTGGGCACGTGGCAGTGGGGTGGGAGCGACAGAGGACATGGCACACAATAAGGTTGTGGCAATCCAGATTTAGATAGGCTTCAATGGAGATATTCTACCAAGAGTCATTAATCATCTGGAACGAGCCACGTCTTAAGGGAAATTGGCATTCTGAGGTTTGGGTTTCATTTTAAGGTGCTGATTTATTTTCATAAAATATTTTACATCTGCACATTAGCACAAAAGTTATCCTACATATACTAGTAATATATTCTCCTAATGGATACATAATAATGAATTCTTGTCTCAATAGGTCTTTAAGAGCAGATTCAAACTTCAAGCATTATGAGTTCAGTCAGAATAATGCCTGCCTTCTCTGCCTTATGGCTGGCAATAACGCTTTGAACTGGTTTTGATAGTATCTAGGATACCACAGTAGCCATGCTGAAATCTAGGACTCTCTTCTGCTTCATTGCTTTAGCTTTGCTTAACAGCCCATTTTTGTGTGGCAAAACCGTGACAGAAATTACAATGCATTGATGAAGATACACTAAATACAGTTGTACTGCTTTTACAGGAATACACTTCAGATTATATCAGAGTTACAATAAAAGTCTCATGAGTCTGTAAGAAGAGTAAGAGGGGTGCAAGACAAGATTCAACCTACTTCCCAGTGACAACTTCTCATGCTGGGTACTCCATGGCACGAGTCTAAACAAACATCTTTAGAAATAAATGCACAAAACGACAAGTCTTTTAACATCACTCTTCCATGCAAGGTATTTCTCTCAGCCTACCACCCTTTTTCAGACAGGGAAATTCCCACCAAATCATCAATAATAAATACATTTAGCTATCAGTTCCATCTACTAATGAGTAGCTTTTAGCATACAGTGCCTATTCAGAGAAATCAGGTCTGGAAGATGAGAGCATAGTCCTTAATAATTTACAAGACTTCATCTTATCCCAAAAGACAAACAAACAGAATTTGATAGCTACTCAGATTTCCAGACCAAATTGAGATACAGCATTTCAGAAGCCATTAGGATCTCTCAGTCAATAAATATTCTTGAAATGTTCTTCTGTAGGATAACTTGTCAGCCGAAGAATTATCCATCTTAAAAAGCCCATATTATTAGGGACAAACCATCAGAAACCTTAAGAAATCTGCACTGTTGAAAATGAGATCAAAAAGGCTTGAAAATTATTCAGTAAGGCAGATGTTAAAGATCTTTAAAAATCGCTAGTTGAAGTAGATAACATGTAGGCCTAGTCTGGCGGTACAAATGTTAAGTGTGCCCAGAGACAGAATTCACACTCACCATCAAGTACTGACTTTAACAGTACAATATAGAGAGGGGAAAAGATCGCCTATAGACTCATCCTTGGACAGGTTCTTTACCTGGCCATATGGTTGATCCCCATTCCCACCAGATATTACTTACAAAGGGCAACACAGTGATTGGTACGAGCATCCAGAAAAGAAGAATTATCCAATAGTTATGTCTGCTTGTTACGGCCAGAACTGCAGCGTATGTCTAAAACCCAAAAAAACCCAACCCTAATACAAGTTCCTGAATTTTCTTGGTGTCTCCTGCTATGAACCTTATTTCTATAAAACTGCTTTTTGCTCTGCACAAACACTCACTAGTAATGAGGGTTTGCCTACAGAGAAAAGTTATCTAGTTAATCTCTACTTGTATCTGATCCCACACTTGTTTACTATATTATTTCTTCTCTTTTGAAGTCCTCCTAAATGAGACAATCTAAATGCTAGAGTAACTGGCTGGAACACCCGGTCATACTCTACGGGAAAGTAGGGAGGTCCTGTGTTCTTCCACTGGCTTTGGTAAGCAGGCGTAGGAACAGGAGCTAGGGAAATTTAGGTGCTCCAACTCATTTCTCTCTCCATTTTGATTAATGATATGCCTTTAATTCCATGAGTCTTGGATGGGGATTTTTTCCAGGCATTGTACATGAACTATTGTACTTTCCCTTCCTTATCTACGTAACTAGTGAAGTCTCCCTTCCACCTACAAAATCAATCTGCTGAATTACTACATGACACAGGATAAAAATGCTTAAAAACCAGCTGTGCCTTAGAGCCCACGTCTGTTATATTCCTACAAAAAGCAGGACGTAGAACACCATTTTACTGTAGATCATTCTGAAATGTCAGTAATTACAGAACATGCAATTTCCTTAACTGCAATTTCCTTTTTATAAAATACCCGCTTATTCGCATCAGTTTATATTACAAGCAGCGAACCATAGCACAACACTGCCTTTGCAAAGCTAAATGTGTATGACACTTGTTCTCGCTTAAAGTTCTCTTTTATCACACTCACATTTACCTTCCACTTAAGGCTTTTAAACAGTATGTCATAACACAAGGAGTGTTCGACTGATCAAGCTATTTGATAACATTTTGGGGCTACAAGGAGAAAAGATGTCACTTAATTATAGGACAGAAGAAATACAAAATCAAAAAAGGAAGGGATAACTATAAATTCTTTAAGATAGTCAGTACTGATACAGATTATAAAAAGAATAATGGTTATCTTCCTGTAAACAGACAGTTTTTACTGAGGTTTTATACTGCGTATTCTTTTGGAACAGGACACAAAGATTAATGAATAGGTAGTATCTTTTCAAATTTTCTTTTGCAACTAGAGTGTATTCACTTAAACCTAATTAAACTCAGACTGACTAATTCCAGGCAGTTAAGAAAAACATCTTAGAAGAAGGGTGATCTGATGGGGCAAAGTTATTACTTCAGTGCACGACACAGGACATGTCGAAGATTAAATATTAGCAGTACGTGTTCACGGAAGGAAAATAAAAAGATGTCCTGTTAAGAAATACAATTTTTCTGCATTTCTGCTTTTATGAGGTTATATCAAGTTCATGTATAAAAACTTAAATGCTTCAAAATAAGAATCTGTATATATTGTCAGCCCAACACAACGGAACGTCTCAGCCTATAAATATCACTCCCTGACCGACACAATTCTGGCTATTGAACATTATTCCTATTTTTAAAAAAAGTTTAAAAAAGTTACTAACCTCCATTCCGCATTGCCTTTAAACTATCAGCTGCATTTAAATTTGTTGGTCCGAAATGTCGCTTCTTAAGTGCCCCCTGCCCCTGTACAGCTCCAGACGATCTCCAGTGTTAGGGGCTCACCGTAACTGGAAGCCAGTCTCCTAACAGTGCTCCCTATTGTGTAGCCGAGATAGTCACCCTGTTACTCCATGCGGACAGATGAACATACAAAATTAGGGTGTGCAGTGGATAAATACGGCAAGAAAAGCAAGTATTGCCAAATAAACAAACCTTGGTTTTGTGAACACTAAGAAATCTTTAAGGTTACTTTTGATTAAAAGTAGTACACTGAAAACAGTAACTACTGGAATTTATCTGGACATGTATTCAGCTCACATATTTCAGTTTCAACATAAAAATCCTTTTTCCATAGAGGAGTGCTTTTCTAATATCCAGAAGTAAAAGAATTTTTGAAAGACCATTCTGTCTCCAAAGAGACCATTAGGATCAGTTTCCCATTCTAAACAGAAATTGCTATCTTCTCAAACAGCTCCAGCTTCTCCAAAATAACCAAGCTTTCCTGAGCTTTCCGCTGTACTTACCCGCCAAAAGAAACACACACTACTAAAGGAGGAACAGTAGAAAAATGAGAAGGACTATTTAATGGCAATGAAGTTTGAATGAGTGATTCTTGCTTTTCCTGGAATAACAATTAGCAAAAGTTTAGCCTAGAAATGCTCTTTTTTAGTTAGGCTACGAAGATGAGATGCCTTTACCCATTTGTTTTTTCCACAGATTGCTATCTGCAAGTTAAGAGATAATCTGTGTTAACACTTTGAAGATTCATATTTGTGCATGATGAACATTAAAGTCACGTGCAAGCTATCCTGAATTTTCTAGGTCGGTATTTCCCAAAGCTTTGGGGTTTTTTTAACCTCAAAGTCCTAGTCCTCAGTAATTTGTATTTGCACATCCCATTCTAACACTTTTAATATAAAATCTTAATGTCAACACGTTCCTGTCCTAACACACAGTAATGGGCCACATACACCAGCTATTTTGTGCTGTATGTAGTCAATAAATACACACACCATATATACCCACATGGAACAGAATATAAGTATGCACTAGAGTATTTAACTTTTCACCTTCCCAGCCTGCACATTACTCAGAAGGGATGTATGCAGTTACGAACCTTATTTTTCACATGTACTCCTCTCCTCATCTCAAGACCCCAGAAGTTTTAGAACAACCTTCCTATGCATAACAGGTCAGAACATTTTGACTACAGTCCACACTCAAAGCGCACAACTTTACAGCTCTGGTATTTCAAAGGCTCCTAAGATGCTGCTGTTAAAGTTACAAACGTCACGGTACTGTCAGCCACGCTCCGGGAACCACCAAGCTAAGAATGGCAGAAAGTCCCTCTTCCAGCTCAACTGCAGTGGAAAACAGGGTTCAATAAGCACATTTATTGTCCTTGAAAGTTACAGAACACATTAACTTACAAGGTGCATACAGAATACAGGAAATAAGTTCTCTCCGAATGGAAGAGTCCCATGCTTTCTTGTAGGTAGGTGAGAAAGGTTACACCTGCACACTACACATCACTGGCTTTCAAACCAGTATTTTTAAATACTAACATCTCATTAGGTATTTCCTTCATTAAATTATTGACAATCTTTATTTTTGTTTCCAACAGTGTGGGGTTTTCAGTTTTTTTTTTTTCTCTTTTTAAAAGCAAAACCAAGAAACAAGGTATGGTAAGTACTACCTGAGGGTCCTTAAGTTACTTCATTGCTATAGATCTGTTTTCTCTAGTTTTACTCCTTTGTAACTCATTCCTCTGTTCAAAGAGATTTTTCTCCCTCAGCGAAAAACTAACATAAACCCAAAGTTCTAATGCTATGCTTTTCTCAGTAGTAGGAGAAAGTGGTATGTGAGATACTGGATCTTTTATACTGGAATTTTGTATGGTATTTTGCGATATAATTTATGGCACAAAATCTTACAAAATTTTGACATTTTCTACTTTTTGTTAATTGAGGTTACTGTATACAGCAATAAAAGCCGTGAAACATATAAACATCTTTTTGAAAAGAATCCGACATTAAGTTCTCAATTTTAAACATAACACAATGTAAACTCTTCTCCAAATGCCAGAATCTTTCTATCTGTAGACACACACAAGCTCATCTTTGCACCAGTACCTCTTTCCTCTGTTGAAGAAAGCCCTGAAATGAAATAGGAAACGCTCTGAGGGACAATCGCCGAGGTGTTCCCGAGAGACAGTTACAGTTTCATGGCTTAATCATTCCAACTTTCTACTTTGTTAATAATATAGCTGAATTAAAATGATCTGATAGTACTTGCGCATTCATTTTAATGAGTCCCTGGAAAGAAATGCCTGGAGCCAAGCATGCCCAGATCTCCTGAATAAGCAGGAAAATTTCTGCACAAAGATTAGAAACTTCTTCAGCTTATATACATCAATAGCGTCTTTTTGATCCTGAATCCCTGTTCTGCTCCAAAGGGAAAAACAAAAAAAGTTTCACAGAAAGTTGCTTAGTTAAACGAGAAAATCAGTGCCTGAGCTAACAAAACCCTCCAGCCTCAGCTTCCCCTTCCACATCTTAGTATGTTAATCTCCTTTCCTTTTTGCTGCTCCAGTTCTTGCGTAACAATGCCATTTCCTGAATTCAAATCTCCAAAAATAAATCTTAAAGCGGAACAATACTTTATTAAGTTCTATGAATATTCCCTTAAGCAGGCCATCCCTTTAAAACGGGGGTACACTGTCACAATTCAGCATCATTTTCTTAGCGTTTTCAGAGTAAGAATCAGAAGCATCACAGCAATCAACAACCTAGAGACTTTCTGAAACATAAACCCACTACTGTCTCCAGAGGAGATGTTTAACAAGCTAGCAATGTTTTGATTAGATTCTCATCACTCCATACAGCAGCCATTTATTTCTCTGCGGGTACGTGTTTGGGCAGGCTCATACGTAAATCCTTTACAGGTATTTTTAAAGGGGAAAAAAAAAGCACGCTGTTAGCATCCTCCGCCTTTCTGTACAGCACAAAACCACATACCTTTGCCAAGTGTTCAATGCCTGAACCTTAACGTAAGTGGTTATTCCAGTAAAATACGAAAATTGAAAATGTGTTTGATCTATGAAAGATGCTCAGTATTGATCTGCCTGCTACGTAGTTCCTTTCATTACTGGTATTCCTAGTGAAAATGCTCACTAGAGGCTAAAACCAAATGTGTAATTACTGTGTTCAAGCTCCTATCTGAACACAGGTTGGAGTTTTCCTGTGTCAGATAGTATCTAACATGTTCTACCTGAAGCGTGACTTGCCGGATGAGGAGGATGGCAGTTGATGGCAACGAAGACTGCAGATGGACATGGTCCAGAGGAGATTTTAGACTAAAAGTGTATCACAATCAAGGAAAAAATAAATCATCTTGAAGAGCAACTGCTGTGGGGGAAAAAATGTGCTGGACTTCAGAGAGCAAAATTTATTTCACCATTAGGTTCATTAAGGCAAAGTATTCACTATCACAGTTTTATAATCTACTCAAGACCCATGAGACATCTTTTCTCAAAGGAGGTGGAGAATAAAAACAGTATTACTAAGAAAAGATTAATTACTTGTTGTAGGTTTAACATTTTAAAAATGTCTTTGTAGTAAACCCCAGCGAAAACCACTGAATGACGTTCAACAGGACAAGACAGTGTTTTGCACATTGGAACTATAAAAGTTCATTGCACAAGGAACAATAAGGAAGGACTTAAACAAGAAACACAAGGACGCATTCTTTCAATGTCCCTAGTCAAAAACTTTAACTTTTTTTTTTTTTTTTTTCAAATCAGCCACACAGCAATACACATACTGGTCTGCCCCAAAACATACTACTTGCTTGATGGAGAAAGTACTCAGTACCTTTATAATCCCAATTATTTAGCACAGCAAGCAAATGCTGAGACCAGAGTATGCCATGGCAAGATGAAATGCCAAGTAGTGAAAACAGCTGAGCCAAATTCATACCATGCCAATCCAGCCTAATGAGCGCTTTCCTAAGGAACAGAAAGCAATGCAATTTTTAAAAACCAATCTTGAATACACAAACCAGGTAACAGCCATGCCCTCTTTAAAATAAGTCCTCTAAGATGAGCCTGAGAAATCAACCGAAATGGAAGGGAAGAATCTAAAATGACAGATTAGAGCTTAAGGTATATCTGAAAAAAACAAAACTAGAAGCCTGAAAACAAAATTACAGTTTGATCCACCGTATTTCAGCTCACTGTGTTATACTGACATCTCTAATTCCTAGTATCTTAGAAGTCTTGACATGTGTATCAAACTTTTAATCTAAAACTAAAGATGGAGTGAAATTTCTGCAGTATGAATACAGCAGTGTGCAAAACATTATGGACTACAGAGCATTTTTCAGCTTGCAAAGGTACAAAACATGTTGACAGAGTTTTCTGCTCCGAGACATCCAAACTTAATCAGTAATAAGTTCACTTTTGACATTATCTATTACTGCATACTCAAACATGTCTAAAGCAGCAAGCTCTGGAATTTTCTCTTTAAACAGTATGCAAGCAGCAGAGCCTTTGGAGCCCATCAGCATCCTAACAAAACATTTCTTAAGGTGCAGATTTACAATCTGCGTAAGAAGATAAAAATCTGCACTTTTGGTCCAAGGGACTATCCCTCCACTTCTTTGGCTGTGTGCTCCCAGCTGTAGCTGATGAAAGTGCTTGTGGGTTGTGTAATCAGCTAGATAGATGTGGTTCCTAATCTGGTTGGAAACTAATCCCTGCACAAGAAAATTTCCAGTCAGATTAGGAACTTGATTCAGCTGGTCACATCTGCACAAGTGCTAATACCACCAAGACGCCCTTTTCTTTGGCAATACTGCCTAAGATCAACTTAACACAATCAGGAACCTGCATCTGCTGAACCACGGTTAAGTACAGCTTCATGCTTTTAATACTACTCCCCTTCAAGGTTACACGTAAGCGGCAACTCTAATTTCCTAGCATGTCATTTCATCTTTCTTGCAAGTTATTTCCGACCATAGAAATACATTTAGAGAAAACACTCCAAATATTTTGATAATTCTTAGGTAAAAACTTCAACTGGGCACGGTATAACAACATATTTTCAATAAATTCTAAGACTTACTCCACTGTACTAACTTCCAATAAATCACATGTCCATATTGGTGTTCTAAGAAAACAAAGTTTGTTGCTGTGTCCTCCCTTAACAACTGCCAACCAAATAAAAGCAAAGTTAGGACTACAAACGCATCTTAAGATCTGCAAATTTTGCTAGAAGCACCAGCTAGTAAAGGCAGGAAGAACCAAGGTAGTGTGCTCCTGAGGAAGACTTGGCAGAGGAGTGCAGTAACTGACTGGCCAGCCAAACAAGCCTTACACACACAGCTCCCACCTAGCCACAACCCTGCTGCCTCGACCTTGGCAGAGGTAGGGAAAGAGGCCATGATGGGATGCACTGGGTGCGACAGAGGGGAGGGCGGTGGCAGGAACAGACTAGAACAGGGAATGGAGGAACACAAAAGGGTGAGCGTATCAGAAATTAAGCTCTCTCCTCTACTTACAGAGAGAGTTAAAAAAAATAATCCCAGTTTTCCAAGAGATTGTTTTTTGCCCCAAGTTGAGAGAAGTAAAAACTTCTTTTCAAAGAAGTAAGATATTCCAGAGCATTTTTTTAGTTTTGTGCTTATGCCAAGCAATACCATCATGCTAACCAATTCAAAGTTGAAAGGTTCAACAAAATATATTTCAACTCTTTGGGGAAAAAAAATAAATGTGTAAAGTAGCTCATGCAAATTAATGCGCCTTTGTGAATAATTTTGGTCATAAAACTGACATTTTTCACTGCAAAAACTTCTTTCCACCTTTTCAAAACATGAACAAGTAGATTTGTATTTCCACCCCAAGTCTTGCCTTTCCACCCTAGCCCTTAAAATTTTCCATCTTGCCTAAGTCCCAAAAGGATAATCAACGTCATAAAAGCTCCATCTGACTAGATACCAGATCCATTACTGTATCATCTATTGGATCCATAACTAGAAAATATTTATTTACATTTGGCATGTGGATATCAAACACAATCAAGCTCATTAGGCAGTTTGGTTCAAGGACACATTTCTTGCAAGAATTATTCCAAGCTTTTGCAAGAAGTTTGGGTGTGTTTTGAATCATCCAAGTTTATTTAGAATTTAATCAATCTGTAGAAGAATAATTAATTTACAGATCACATACTCAATAAATTCTCACAGAATCACCTCATTAATCCCCTCCCCAACCCGAGAAAAAGTCACAGGAAAGAGAATGCTCATGCTGTTTTAAATTGGCCACTTCAGTTTTTTGCTTTGTGTCTTTTCATCCTGAATAGAAAAATGAAAGTCATTTTCTTACCCTGGCAACAGCTTGTCTCTTGAATACACATTAATAGTCGGCTTTCAGTTTTGAAGATCAGATTTGAGCAGCTCTCTGAACAAAATCCAAACATCAGCAGCTAGTACCTAAAGAAAGTATTTTCTTTTGGGGAGAAATTTTGTACCTTTTTTCTTAGACTCTCACAAAAAGGATGTATTCATTACAAGAGAGGCAGAATTTCAGGTTGGTCATTTTTTATGCGGCTCTGAGTTTGGCGTGATTCAATAGGATAGGAAACCCACTAAGTCCACCTCCCATATTAGTTAAGCTGAACTTGTGGGGAAATGGAAAATGACACCTAATTTAGCATCTGGAGGCGGGTGGTAACTAAAGGTATCAACATATGGACATAGGACAATGCATTTGTATTTTATGCATATGTAACAACCCAAGAAGGAAAGAAAAACAATTGAAAGTTACCACAGTACAATGGCTGCAATGCATTACATCAACAGATATTTACAGTCATAGTCAAATGTATTTGTTAATATGCAGTTAATGTATTTGGCACATCAGTAAGAAATCGCTAAATAAACCTGCCAAAATGTTTTTGAGACAAACTCCTCCTACGAAAACCTGATGGTAAGCAGATAGACTTTTATTCTTATTTTCATTAATAACACAGAACGGGCAAGAGTAACCATCAACTGCAACATGCTACAACATCACTTGTGAAAAACGAACCATTCCAAACACTGTAACTGCAGTCAAAGTTATCTGAAGGAAAACGCAGCCTAGGAGGAAGACCGGTTTTGAAGATAAGGATTACAGTTTGAGGAGTTTCACTGTTGTTTACATGCAGAAGAGTACAAGTGAGAAGGTACTCCAACAAGCAGTTTTGTCAGTTTTAAAAAAATAAACAAATATTTTCTGTATTCCTAATTCTATGAAGCTGAAACTCCTAAATTTTGAATAGTGGGCAGCACCATTTCAAATCCCCAAAACCTAAATAAAAATTATTTTTCCAGAACTGCCACACCAATTGCAATATACTCAGAAGACAAATTCTGCTCATGTTTTCCAGCATTAAAAAGCAGATGTTTTCTTGCATTAACAACACTTGATTATAAAATAAATTTAGCCTCTGTGCAAAGAGAGGAGTGAATGTAATGGCTCCCTTAAGGCACAACTTTGAGGTATGAGGGATATTAGTTCAATTTCTTTTTCAAATGCTGTAGAGAAGGATGACAAAGAAACAGCTTCCGGTTGTCATGCTCCTAATCTGTCTAGTCTACAGATGGCTTCGCTCCAGATTTCTCTAACAAGCTCTATTACAGCACAACATTTCACTCTCCTTGTAACATGCATACTGCAATCTGTGTGGTCTAGTTAGACTAGTTCAAGGAAAACTTTTTGGGTTTTGAATTATTATTTTTTTAAAACCTGGCACAGCAAGAGAAGGTCACTTCATTTAAAGAATCCACACGAATCTCATAGTATTTCAAATAATTTTATTTGTGTGCAAAGATAGACATTTGTGTGGGATGTGATGGGGAAATGTTGGGTTTGTATATTAGCTGATTTTGGGCAGAGGAAGATTGTTGGTTTCCTATCAGTGTTTTTGCTAGACTGTTTTGCAAAACTGCCTATAGTATTAATTGCCTGTTAACATTTGAAATACTTAACTTGTTGAATTTATGAAGTAGAAATAAGACATCAATGTAATTGGTCAACAGGAAAAATTACCAAAAGAGGAAACAAACCTCTGTTGTTCAGGGGTGGGAGAATAATGAATAAGTACCACTGGAATATTTCAATAGAAGAGCTACATTTAGGGAAACAGATTGCATTCAAGTATAAACGGAAGGAGTGAAAAACAGGAAGAGGCATAAATAAAGGGCAGAGGAATGTACAGAATGAAGACTGACTGGGTAACAAAACCCAAAGTGGACCATCTTGGAGAGATTTGATCTAGCATGCTAGGAATTCTTCGGCAAAGGACAGATAACATTTAAAACAGTGCACAAGACTTAAAATTCAAAGCATGTTGTTTCACTAAGCCTAAGTCCTGAAAGGAACCATTTTAACCACATCCTGGATTTGGTCACAAACGCTACAAATGTTTCATTGCATTTTTTAAACAACAGAACACTATGTCTCCAATTTTTTCTTTTAATTCAAAGAAAAGCGTCATAAATGCACACAAATAATCTGAGAGTATGGGTAAATATTATTTTCTTTTGTGACAAATTCAACTTGGAACATGGTCATCTCCCCACCCAGCTCTCCCAAATCCTGCTGCTACTGTTCCGCAGACCTGTGCTCCCTTGGATCCACTGACACAAGCTGTTGCAAGCGGAAGCTGTAAAACAGGGTGTTTGCACCCTCTGAAACGATTCCACCCCTACCTCTGACCCCCCCCCCCCCCCC
>VZSC01009901.1:130447-151675 GCA_013398225.1 Steatornis caripensis | reverse complement strand
CCCCCCCCAGGTACTAGGCCCACAATGTTTCCACGGCCTGCTTTCCAGTGTGGCCCTATGAATCTGTTTTCAGCGCAGATGAGGGGGCAAAAATTTGTGATAAGCAGATTGAAATGCCAAGATGGCTAAGGAGATGAAAAAAACCACGTGTAACATAACTCATTCTCAGTGCTGCTGACAACCTTCTGCAGGTTGAACTGATCTGGGTAAACAGTAACTCAGCTAAATAAGCATCACTAATCTCATTCCCAGTTTTTCCGGAATCCATTTCTTGACACAGCTATAGGAGTACATGAGCTAGTGTAGCACAAAACCGAGAGGAGTGGCCATCCTTAAGATGGCTTATGCAATATGTTCACCAAAACACTAACCAAAGACTGAGGGTGCAGATTCAGGTAACAATTAAAGGCTTACATGCCGAGCGACAACCAGAACCCATAGTGCCATTTCCTTCTCTTCCGGCCCTGGAACACGTTCTGTTACTGCCTTGTCACATGCTTCAGTCCTATGTTCATGTGACTCGGACGAGCTCTTTCAGGACCAAAAGGCAACATAAATCTTTAACAAAAGTTATAGGTGAGCAGAATTAACAGCCTGCTCTTATTGACAGGGATATTGCATAGGTCCGTCCCCCCCCCCCTTACCACGTTCCTGGTGCCAGTCTAACTCCCTCCTTTGTGCTGGTTCCGATGTTGATGAGCCTCTTCACTGAGCCAATTTAAATTGCAAAACTATTGCTAAAACCATCTTTTCCTCACTGAATTAATTTTCTTTTGCTTTAACAAGTTGAATCGGGTTCAGCAGAGGGCCCACAGGTGCTGGTGCCAGGGAAAGAAGAAGCACGCAGCTGGGGAGAGGAGGGAGGATGCAAGGAAGAACTGGGCTATTATTTCTGGATTAATTTAGGTGCTGTTTCATGCTACAGCTGAGAGAAGGAAAGGAAATAAGATCCATGAAGAGAAAAGTACTGCTGGAGGGTAATTAAGACCTAGGAGTAAACCTGCCAAATGGGTTTTTTTGCCACATGACAACAAACAAATGTGAATCGGTGCTTGAGCAGAGGAATGAATGTTTTCTCTGCTATTCAGGAAGCACTTCAATTGTTTGGGAAAGGTGTGAGTCATTAACTCCCGCATGTACAAGTGAGACATTCAAAGCTATAAATGCCTGACATACTTCAAAGGCTCTCTGCAATGGAAGAATGAAAATCTATATGTACTTTTTCAAAACTACAGAAGCATGAAGCCATGCATCATTTCACAGATTTTGATTTGTTGTGTTTAGGCTCTTCTGAATTGCATTATCCAAGCATGACGAGCTATAACCTTGAAAGGGCTTTAGACAGCTAAACAGCTACTTGGGATAGAAGATGAGAGGTGCACAGGACTTGATCGTATGCTACTTTAATGCAACTTTTTGTACGTCTGAATTTGTAGTTTATCGTAGCCATTAAATGAAATTACCTTTCTAATGGCAACGAATTGGCAACAGTTGCACGTCACAAAAACAACCCTCGTCCTCCTCCTCATTCTCTTCCATTTCATGTCTGCTTATAGGAGCTCAGCATCAAGGCAGTAAGAAAGTTTTACTGCAATCTTGCAACAGCAATTTTTATGATAGCTGTAGGATTCTTCAGACTATAACACACTCAAGCTCTTCTTAAGATGTTTATAACTCCTAACAATGTATTCATTTTAAGCACAGGTGAAAAGACTGATGGGACTTCAGAGGGGGTTTTCATTCTCAGGTGAAAGCCACCAGGGCAATAGGATTATCAAGCACTAGTGAAGGGCATGGTTCCTAATCTAGATTTAGCCAGTCTGGCTGCTTACAGCCAAATATTACTATAATTATCAAAGTATAGATCCTTTTCCTTCAGATATGCAGCTTCAACATTTTTCCTTACAAACGTCATCAAGTTGAGATGGTATTAAACTCCCACACAACCCTTCCAGAGAAAAATACATTTTCTCCACATGATGTGTTCTTCTAAATGATTCTTGCAATGCTTTCTACATTGGATAAAAGAGATTTCAAAAAATATTGATGGACTATACATGATCTTGCTACAGGTGCCTTCCAGAAGAGAATCACAAAATGCCCTGAGAGTTCTGGCTAGCCCAGGCTCAGGGAGTAAGCGTACATGACTCTTTTATGACTGACAAACTCATGGGAAAACTGATGGCACAACAGGAAGTGGGCAAAACAGGGCTTAAGTGCTGGGACGCACATGAGACTCACTCATTTACCCCTGACTCCAAATCTCAGAATAGAAATACACAAGAGGAAGACAAAATAATATGCTTGGCTTTGTGTAAGCACACAGAAAGTATGATTTTACAGTACCATAAATATTTAATTACACTTTTGTATCACTAATGATACTCTTTTTAATTAAAATTCTCTTAAAAATTCCTATTAAAAAACTCTTTCGAATTCTATTTCTATTTTCCATAATAAAAAGTCTTATGAAAGAAATACTTTTATGAGGAACTTATTTCCCTCCCCACATCTATTTAAGTTGCTTCGTCTTCAGAGAGACTGATCAGGCATCACTACAAGCCAAGGCTATACAAAGTGATCTGTAAAACCTTCCGTTCCTTGATGAAGAGGGTTTTTTTTGGAATGTGGAAGCCTGACTGCCCAGACTATTGTTGCTTTTGAAACATTGCAGTCTGCATCTAACTAGTGCTACATCACACACAATTTCATGACTGTTAGGAAACTAGTAGACTGTAAGGGGATATCCCTTCCTTTCTTAGCAAGTTACAAGCTTTGTTAAATTCTGTCACTTGGTGCAGCCTTTTAGCTGTTGCACACTTCATATTACAGTCTCTTCAGAAAGTGAGCAACATTCTATACATGTGATAAAAAAGTAAGGTTGTTCTAAAAACCTAGAAGTCTGGAACAAATATTCACATTTATTGCTTCAGAGCAAGTAAATCAAGAAACGCTGATGAGCTCATCAAAAGTTTCTGCGTGCCAGAGCCGCCTCGACTGCTATGTGATAACAGAGAACCTCGGGACTACAAGCTGGATTACCCTATTGATACACGTGGTCACCAGGGTAATGCTAACAATTTGTGTAATAAAAGACATTTAAAGAACGTTCAATGAGCTTGTATTGTGCCATTTATGAATCTTCTCTCTCCTATTATCCCAGGAAGCTGAAGTAAACTGCTACTCTACTGTACTGAGACCTGATGCAGTTGCCTTTGTGCATCTGAAGGACAGTAAGGCTTAAACAGCTGTTGCTGTTAAGTCACAAGTTAAATTTGCAGCACGTATCATACAGTGGGTCTCTAACATGGCAGCAATAAGAAAAACATTACTTTGTCTCACTTTCATGAAGTCTAAGGTAGTGGTAGGGCTTTTCAGACTGGAATCACAAATCACTTAACACTGTGCAATTTAAAAAGAATCTAGAGGATGCAGGTTTTCCACAGCAGGGCCCCGTCACGCTGCTGAGCCAGCTAGCAATCGTCCATGATCTCCTTGAACGCACATTCTTGGACTAAAATGCAGAAAGTGGAAAAAACTAAACATGCAATGAAACAGACATGCATGTATAAACCCATCTAAATGTTTAAAAGAGGTATGTCTTTAAAAGCCTCATTCAAATGATGACAACATACTAAAGTGATTCTTCTCAAAAACAAGCAACTGTGGAAACCTACCACAGAAGTACATTTCTGGGTTTATGCAGCAGAGGAATACTGTTAGAGGCGGCACAGCCAGTTGCTGTTCACTCAGCCTAAATAACTCTTGTCCTAAAGAAGCGGGTTGATAGATTTTCCTACTGCATCCAGGTATTGTTTTCTCACATTCCCCGTCATCTGAAGAATGGAAAAAAGTACATCATTTGAGAGTGGGCTGAAGGTATCAGCCAAGAAGTAAAAACTTGCTCTTGTCAGATGGAGTGATTTATCAAGCTACTATCTCTCAGTGAGAACATGGTGAACGACTGTGTAAGTTCATTTCAGCGCAAAGAAAAGCAAAGTTAGGTTGAAGATGTTTAAATCCCTAACAGTGACGTGAACTCATCTGCTTCACTCTGTACTGAAATCAACTAAGAGGTATTGCAGCTCTCTTCTGCATCTCGGATGCGGGGGCAGTAACCTGAGGGATGACTGACAGGTAAGGGACAATATCCCCTTCATGAGTTCCAACTGATCTAGAAAGAATTTCTTAGTCTGCACCAACAGAGAGCAGAACCAAGTTGAGAGAAAGTGGCTGGCAGGTGTAAGAACTTCATAAATATCTGGATCAAAAGTCTAAATGTTTTAAATACTCTAAAAAAAAATCTTTAATAACCAGATTTTATTTTTTGGTAGTAAATGGCTTCATTTTTAGAAATAGTAGTAGTGACGAGGCACACATAATGGTCAGCAATAGTCATACACAAGAAAGATTTTGGGCACGCATCAGTGTGCCAGGCTCTCAGCTTTGCCCTATCCCATTTTCTCTTTGATGTCAGTAAGTTATTCATCTTATTAGCCCAAGCTTTATCTTCTGATCAAACTTTTGTAATATATAATTTGGAAATTAGTTTCTTAGAGGGAAAAGAGCTGTCAAATAGTAACCCATATTAGATCAACCCCAACAAAGCGGTAACAGGTTAGGACAAGCCAGAGCCAAAGTTGGAATTTCAGGGCATACGTGCAAATTATTATTTTTTAAAAACCACAGTGTTGACATTACAAGGGAAGAAAAGAGAGGAAAGATCGTATCTGCTGAGCCCTTGATCAAATTACTTCATAATTCACACACTAAACCTATCCCCTGGTTCCCATAAGAGACAGCAATCCGAGACAGAACAAGCTTGCGGATTTTAGAGCACTAAGGGAAAGAAGGGAACAAACTACAATGTTGCAACTAAACCTCTAGAGGACATAGAAACATTCAGTGGTATTCTAAATAACAAAGTAATTTTATGTAATTTTTCAGATATAAAATAGGGGGTCAACTTGAAATTATCCACAATCTATGTGCAAGGTATACAAACTAAGAGCACAGAAGTACGCAGTGTCTGCAATTTCCTATGGTTTCTCTCAGCGAGCTTTTTTGAAAGTAATTGTCAAAGACATTAGATTCAAATATTTTGAAGATGGTATCTGGGAGTTCTTAATTTATCCTAGCCTCTCATCTTTGAAGCAACTCGGTTTCTGTCTCAGTGCCTAATTTCCATTTTACACATCCTATAATTGTGTTTGTCCTTTTGTCCTTTAAAGTTGACTTCTAAAAGATTCCCACCATTAACACATCTACAAAGAACAAACAGCTTGCTCCCTTTCTGGGTCCTTTGGTTGAGACATAATTATTAAAATTATAATTATTTTTCCTTACATATTTCAGAAAGTTGAAAATTTCTTTCATTGGTCTTTTACAAAAAGTTGTGGGCTTTGACGTTTTTGACGTCTGGAAGGGATGTATGCTTTGCAGAAGTTTCAGATCCTTAATCTGTAAACTAAGTCGTTGCAGAGTTACTGTTCACTTTGTCTTCTCTCAAGTCCTGGCTAATTTTGATCATATTTAAATCCTTATAGTTTCCCTTTGCATACTTAGGAACTACTCCTCTCAGCTCAGAAATCTTACGCAGGGTTTCTAGAATTCCTTACAGAGTTTTCCCAATGTTTTACTTCGGCCCATCCACCTTCTTTCTCTGTTCTTAAATACACAGTGCTCTCTTCTTGTTTTCTTAATGGGCAATGCACGGTCTTTTCCTTCCTGGAATATGGACATGCTAGCACTTCTTAATCTGTAAAACTAAAAGCTGGCAAGTCCTCACCAAGATTTTAAAAATCATGAAAAATAACTCACAACATTGAGCTATGCCTATTTCATGATAGACTCTTTTCTACATACAAAAGCATAAATAGTGTCCGCAGCTGTGCAATTTATCCTTAGCCATTAAATGTCTACACAATCTTACAATTTCTAAAAGTGTCTGCATTGCCTACAAATGAGCTGCATTAATATAAACCGCATATGAACAGCCTGTAAAACAAAAGCCGTAAGTACAGAACTTAACTAAACAGTGTCACCTTCAGATTTAAAAACCAAGAGCTTGTAACTATTTCAGTTGATCAATTCGCCAAGAATACTTTCCAATGTTTTGATCCCACAATCCTGAATTCCTGGTTTATACTCCTTGAGAGAAAACGAGAGCTTGTTTGAAAAGCATACAGCCAACCACCTCCTCTGTCTCTGACTCGTCAACGTGCTTATGCACTCGAAATACTTCGCATCCTGTTGAAAGTTTGAGAATTGTCTAGTTTGACCAAACACCCACCGGATAGAAGAGATGATGAATTGACCTGGAAAGTCTGACAAATTATAACAAATGACCAGTCTGACACCTGGGAACAGTAACACGACTAAATGTGGGTTCATCACATAGACTATACTATTAAAAAAAACAACACACTTCACTTACAGCACTCTGCAGAGGAGTGAGACTAAAATAAGCTGTACATTGTATCTTATCTCCATTTTAAGAATGAGCAAGTTTCTTAACCTCTTTGTCTCAGTTTCCAAGGCTACAAGTGAGGCATGACAAAGGCAGGAAAAAAACTCAGAATTTTTTTGGCTCCCAGTTGTTTTTTGGAGGTTTTTTTTTTGCCGTTCAGCCATCTTATATTCCTAAACTGTAGGCTTCAGTTATTTAAGCATACATATTACTCTATGTGCAGCCTGATTTTTTGGGGGATTCTAGTAGGCTTTTCTTTTTGCAAATCTGGCCAATTGTTTGGTAATTAAATTTGATCACTTCTTGCTTATATGCACTTGGAAATAATCAAGGAAACAACACCTGGAACAGTACTAGCCCAGGAAAGGACACATTTCTATAAAATAAAATTAAACCAAATTATGTTTAAAGGTATGCAAATGATGTGAGAGGAGATAGTTAACCACATTTAAAGTGTAAATCAACCCCCTTGTTTTGTAAAATTTCTGGAAAAGCTTTAAAAAATGGCTTTTCCTATTCCCTCCCCCCCATGCTTTGTTCACTACAAAAGGGAAAACAAAGAAACAGGAAAATGAAGTGATGTCTCTCCTCCGCAAAGAAGTAATGAAGCCTCCCCCCCCTTGCAAAGGGGATCACAGTTTGCCAGCTTTGGCAGCCACTGCAGTATTTAAAATAGAAATGAATCCCAAAATGTGATTTGGCAAACAACCACTGAAATATTCAGTAAGTCTGTTTTCCCTCTTTTCCACTTCCTTTCCACCATTCTAATAATATCTAGAGAAGCTTTCAAACACCTCAAAGATTAAACGCACGCGTAGCTAACATCTAGACAAAGAGCCCCATGAACTTTAACACACATGCAACACACGAATCGGACAGACCTATCTTTGTAAGGAGAGTGCTCCTTGTATGGCCAGCTCCCAGACTGCTGTGACATTTCAAACAGCTGTTCTTATTCTTACATACAGCTTGAGTCTTAACGGAGGAACACCATATGCCTTCCTAGACCTGAAAGCATCAGTTGAATTCTCCCAGTTGATTTGTCATTACTAAAAGCCAACACTATCAAATTTTGTAATGGGTTCCATCAATTTTTCAGCACGCGTAGGCAGGACTAAGATTTCCATAACACAGTAAGTTTTCACCTACGATGAGGTGAATTCTACAGTCCAGAACACATGATATTTTATAGAAATTTTAGAGAGAGCATACAATGTCTTGTGGAAAGAAAATATAAGGGCAAAAGATGGTAGATGAAGCAGAAACACAGGAACCCTTCACAGGGATTTCCCAATACACTGCCAGACTGAAGCACGCTAGTTGGAGTCGTATGCAAGAAATTCCTCCCAAAACAACTGTTTTTGAAAAAAATTAATACAAAATACAACTTGGCACAGGGTGGGAACAATAAGCCAGCTGTCAGAGATGTTTGAAGCCACAACAGAAAGCATGTTTTACTAACATAGGTAAGAAAGTACATGCGAGGAAACATCACAGTTCAGCTTTAAAGAAATGTTTCCAACGGGAGGAGCAGATCTTGTGGCAGGTAGAAGAGCTATTTCATTGGACTTCAATCTTTAAAACCACTAACTTCTCACTAACCAGGAAGCATCGTATATCAATTAATCCATCTTATGCATTCACAGAATGAAAGCAGTTAAGCATTTCTGAATCCACAAAATGTTAGTTTTAACACGCAACTAGCCAGCCAGCAGACTGCTTCGTATAGTTTCAATTTGTAAGACAGGTAAAATGTCTTCAATATATTTACGCGGTATCATCTCATTACCAAAATGTTCCTGTTCACTATCTTGCAACATACTCCAGAAAATTTCAGGACCAAAATTTTCTCATTCAAAGAGCAGAGAACCTTTCCAAGTGTTTTTAACTAACATTTTGTCACTTTTTTTTTTTTGTTTGAGAATTTTTATAACCCAGTCCTGAGGCCTTACAGTCATTTCTACTTTGCCATCAATGAAACTGTTCAAAGGCAGCATCAGGAAGACTCAAAGATTGATTTCACGGATCATTGGTCCATGCAGTGTTTGTAAACCGCTGACCCAAAACCACCGAGAATTGCTAGGGCCTTGTGGATGGAAGGGAGGCTTACAGCTTGCTAGACAGTTTAAATTGATTTGAAACTTGAGGTTAGCCTGTCAGTTTTTCCTAATCCCCCGCCCCCACCTTAAAGAGTTAATTCTAAATGAGTCATATTAGCCCACACAAGCAAATCAGCACATTGTTCTGATTTCCCCTCCCTCAAAATGCATCGTGTTCTCTAAGTACAATACTACTGCACAAATAATTCAGGACTTGCCAAAAGCTACCAAACTCTTAACTACAGCAGTCCTATTCTGTACATTCTTAAATCCAACAAAAACTAAATCAACCTGCTAAAAAACAGCCAGTACATCAAAATCTCCAATGCAGATTAGGAAATAAATCTCTGCAATAAAGTATTAGCCAGATCAGCCTGCTTCAGAATCTCAGTGCAGAGAGCGCCTCATTTTCTTGCTGCAAAATAAGGCTGGGGTGCACACGTGAAAACTGCTATGCAAAAGAAATTACAAAAAGCATCAATTAATTTCACCAAGTTATTTTAATGCAGATCACTGCTTCTAAATGTTTCAGACAACTTAATGGTATTTCCACTTTGCCTTTTTGGCTGCTGCTCCCAACTGATTCAGCTCCACGACTGAAAATGTTTGCATTGAAGTTTTTGCCACAGTCAGCATTCTGTTGAAAACACTGTGCCCTAATTTAGATTTCAGTGTATTTTACAGAAGAGTTAAAAAAAAAATGGGTGCATGTCATTGTGCCAATCATTCTCATCTTATCAAGCTTTAGTCATGACCTGACAATACCCAAAGACCTGAATGCATTTTACTGTTTTGCAGACAGCCTGTCTGAACCCTCATCGCAAATGATGGAAAAAAGTGATCTTGAGGTCAATGATGAAACTTGTAAACATGAGGCTTCCTTACTTAAAAAGTATTTATTCAGTCTCTGACTTGGCGTTTAAAGGCAGGGTCTTCCATGCTCTAAAAATAGCAAAACCCTATTTACTCTAAGTGCCCTTCTCCTGTCTTAAAATTGAAATTTCTGATTAAAACAATCTGAAAACTAAGCAACAAACTAAGCATCACCCCAGTTTCTGAGATTTTCCTGTTGCTGAACAATACAGAAATTAATTCCAAAGATTACTCCCAAATCACATGCTAACTTTAAGTATTCAGCCATGAGAAAAGTAAATACTCATCAGCAGATTTGACTGCCAGCTTCTGATACGCAGTGTAGTTCTTCCAACTCACAGAGAGAAATATTTAACTAGCAAAACATACAGTTGCTCTGAACAGACCGTAACACATGACCCGGCATGTGCTCTGCCAGCAAGTTATCCAAGAAAGATGACAATACAACAGAGTTACAAAAACAAAACATAACAGTGCCAGCATAAGCTGCTAGAAATACACTTTGTAATATAAAGCCATAAATCTTTACCATTTGAACTAAAGACTTAAAGTCCTTAAAAGCAGTAGCCTAACTCAGCCTAACTGCTGAGGTCAAAAGACATACCCATACTGTATTATGGCAACTAAATAAATATTTACCATAGCTGTTTTCAAAAGGCTAGGTTAGCAAAGTGAGTAAGACTACGAGTGTGTTCTGGGTTCTCTTTTTAAACAGTGGAATAACTGACATCAGGCAAGCTTTTAGTTCTCTTATTTGTTAAATCAGTGAGTTATGGAGTTTGGGGTTTTGATTGGAGATGATTGAAAAAGCCATTTCGCTCTACTGCCTATCTGCTTCCAAGACAGCTGGGATGCTCATTAAATGTTTCCTCAACCAGCACTTGAAAGGAAAAACATTTTAGCAAACCAAAGCCAGACCAAACTTCTGGAAAGAGATGGGAACTTTAGTCACACTCCCCAAATAGTGAAACATTCGGTTCATATACCGTAATGAGGAGTTTTTTTAAATCACTGTTACCTTCTACTGTACCACTATGCAGACAAAAATGGACTCTTCCTCAAACAAGAACATAACTGGAGATTTAACGCTACTTCCTAAAACAGCACAGACACTTCAACATCAATATCTCTAAGATACACACATACAGGTCCAGATAAGTTTGAGTTCATCACACAGTTCTCAGTGTAAGAATAAAAAAAAAGTCTTCTCTTTGAATCAAGGTTTGAAGAATATATTTCTTCCCAATAACACTAAAAAGATGGTTTAGAGATCTACATCTTTTCTTAACCTGTGGATTTCGGGGCCATGTAGCATAGAATGATCACGTCTGTCCAAAATCTTCGTCGTCAAAGACACATACAATCAAACAGTCCTCTTCAACTATCAACAGAAATTAGAAACCTTAACTTTTCACAAATATTAAAACGGACCTGTTAAAAACTGTTTTCTATAAAACAATAAATACATGCAAGATAAGAATCAGCAGAAGCTGGTGAATGAAAGTGCCAGAACGGACTAGATTGCAGAGCCCAACAACAAAATATGCCACAGCTCCTAAAATTGTTTCTACAGTTCAAGGACTTCCTCCCCTCCCGCCCTGCCACCCCCAAAAGCATATTCTCTTTTTTAAGTCACCACCTTTTTGCCTCATTCCAAAGTAGGCCCTTCAGCCCCAAGTCTGCTTTGCCCACTAGCCTCTAACTATGAAGCCAAAGAAGAAATAAAGCAGAGCAAATGAGTAATTTGAACAAAAGTTCCAAAACCTAACAGCTTCCACAGTTTGTGCCAATATTTTCTCAGGAAGTTATAATTTTATACAGTGCAAATTCCAATGATTTTTAATTCTAAAAGTTATAAACAAAACATTTTCTACTCAAAAGACTGCCCATTTAAGCCTCCCATATGAACTGTGGGGGGCAACAGGTTTTACAGAGCTAGAAGACAGGAAAATCTTGCAGGTTTTACAGGGCTACAAGCAGAAAATACTTACTAAAACCAAAATAAAAACTTGAGATCATGCTCAGAACTTTAAAAACATAAACGTTATGTAATAAAAAGCAGAAAGCTCAAGAGAGTTGTTCATCTGAAAAACATGCAAAAAAATCTTTTAAGACGACACATTTATTCCAACACATCTTAGAGGCAGAAGAGATTATGTTCCCTCTATATCACAGTGTGTACAGCTTTTTCAAAAGGAAACACTTATCACAGGTCCTAGCATATGCTGTAAAACAGTGCAGACACACTGGGTTGCAACAACTAGCAAATCGGCATTTACAAAGAGTTACCTTAATAATGAGAAGTCTTCACTTTTCTCTCTCATGGAAAAAGTTTCAATATATTTTTTTCCTTACGCTAAAGGCTAATTTCTAATTTTTCAGGTACCGCTCAATTTCAAGAATCATATCCCTTCTGCTCTCTGCATATTTTCTGGTCTTAAATGGCACTGTCATATACACTCAAGGATATGATAGAGTTAATGGGATGTATAGAGTATGCTCCTTATCACCCTTGTGAAGACTATTGTCCATTCTCCTGGTACTTTTTAAGCTCTCAGAATACAAATTGAGGTTTAATTCAATTCTCAAACTAATGAACATACTTTCTTTTTTGTAGTGTGACAGCTCTCCCTTCTAAACTAGATCATAAAACCAGTGCCAGGAAAAAAACAAGCACATTCAAGAAAAACTGCTAGAGTTATAGACTGATGACTGCAAATACACCTATGAGACAGCAAGTCCTGTAATGATCAGTCCTAGAAGGATACAGGAGTTGCCCAGGCTTTTAACTGTCCACTGGAAATAATTTCTCAGAACTCTTAAGCCCGTTATGTGGGCAGGGCAAGTATTTTACCGTGCATCACCCAACAAACATATATCTAATACACATTTATCTGCCCTGCAGAACACAATTACGCCTGAAACTTCCGGGAGAGTTCATGGAAAAACAGTGATGGAAAAGAAAGCTTGAACCATACGGCAAAATCAACTAAGTTAAAAGCGGCTGGTATCTACAGCTTTAAAATACTTAAGTTAAAGACATTTCCTAAACCGGCAGAGTAAGTCAAATAAAAATTACAAGAAGCCCTCGATTGCCTCATGTTCACAAAAAGGAAAGAAATAAAGTTTTTTAATGATAATCAAATCCCCGTATCACTTCAAACACAAGTTTGAATGGACAAGCCCCTCGCTCACTACAAGCAAGAGAAATCCAAGCAGCCGTATCCATCTGCTGCAGAGAGGCTGACTTTCAGAGCAGACTGCTGATGAATGCTCCTCTATAATGTATACCCTAAAAACGTAACAATACTATGATTTCTGGAGAAGTGGAACATACGTTTGTTTAGAAACTGATACTGATTTTCAATTAATTCATTTGTTCAATAATTTTTTTCATCCACAGCTCAGCTATTTGCAACCAGCACAATCACTGCAACTATGAACCAACACTGGCTTCTGAATTTTCCAATGTATTTTAAACCTTTTTTTGATTGTTATTTGAAGGAAAAAGTACACCAAATCTTCTAGCCAGCACAATACAAAAAAATTTCAGTGTGTTATTCATACAATACAATTTCAGGGACTACTGGCTGAACTTACAACCCCCTCTCAGTAAGCAGTGCTTGCCACTGAAGACAACACTATTCATTATATAGATTCATCTTTCTTTCTGCATTCTACAGATTTCATTTTGTTTGGATGTTTAACAACTTTCACATAAGGGCACCCAAAGTCAGCTTTCCATGTAGACAGACCCTGACTTAATATGCAAAGAATTGCAGGCACTCAGATCTAGGGAAAAAGACCCAATAATGTAACATTTGAAACCTGAAAAAAATCCCTTGCTTTGGTATTTCACCTGTTTACTGTTATTTCCCATAAGAATTATGAGTGTATGCATGAACCTTCCATCAAGTGCACCCTGGCAGTTGCGTAGGAATGTTTTAGAAAATACTGTTACGCAGCTTTTTCCATAATCTCCTCTGTAGGGGGCTAAGCAGAACCTCCTGATAACCCCTGCTGGTTATCTTTTTCAACATGTTTCTGTACAACACTGTTCCTCAATCTGCAAATTTGGCTTCAAAAGGTCTGTTGGTTGCTATCTCCATTGTTCAGGAATAGCTCTGTTGATTTATACTGATAAATAAAGCTAATGTACAACCATAAGCAACGAACTCAATCTGCAAAGGACAGAGTAGGAAAAAAGCCTGCAATGTTATCACCATCATGCACTACAAAGAAAAATTACAGCCTTGTAAATAAAAAAATGTGAGGGGTGAGAACTAGGCTTTTTTATTTTTTTTAAATGCACCACTTCTTGCTATTTGCAATATTATGCAATCTAGTATGATTTGCAATACTTTAAAGAATGTATTTACTGAATGACCATACTAATGCTGAGTGGCAATACCAATCAGAAAGGAACCCGATTCAGCTGCTCTCTTTGAAAGCAACCGCACAAACAAGCAAAACAATCAAACACTTCTCACATTCCAACAAGCAGAAAAACAGAGATAATTACACAGAACATGGGAGACCTCACCATGACTAAAGCTCCAGCGCAGCTGAGGAATCTTGATCTAACCGCTCCACAACCTCACCTTAAACCTGCAAAGCTGTCGCAGGAGGTTTTTCATGGCAACTGTTACTAACAGTATCTCTCTATCAACTGCTAAAAACAGGTACTTTATATACCAGAGTGCACCACTCCTACTAACGTACCAGTTTCTGAACAACTCTCCTAAAAGAACCACCTTTGGAAGAGATGCACTCCCACTCTAAGGAGGCAAGTGGCTCAACTTGTAAGCAACTGTGAACCAGCATCCCTCCTGCCAACAGGTTCACGGAGCAAGATGACAATTACGATACCTCAGCCAAAACCAATACAGATCACAGGGTAAACGAGATGTACGTTAAGCTCTGCATTTTCTCTAACAGGGATACTGCCTTTGCTGTACAAGAAACACTCGCGAGGCAACATTCATACACACAGGAGCACCTCAAGCTTTGGCAAGGTTTGTCCTAACACGCCTTCGTTTTTTGCACTTCCCAAGCTATCTTTTCTAGCCAGCGACCTCTAAATATAAGCCTGCCTCATTTTAAAAGGCCTGCCACACTACTTTCAGAAGTTTGTTGTTACAATTGAAAGATACATTACTGAGAGCTTCATTAGCAGCAGAGCAGGTTTGAGACTTTCTCGCTAATCATCTGATACCACGTTTCTCTAAACAAACAAATTTAAAAAACCCCCACCACCTCAGCATGAAAGTACAATTTTACAGACATAAAGCTCTCAAATAGTCAACATTTATGCCCTGGATGTATAGTTAACACCAAGTTCAGCGAGTTGTCCAACTGACCACAACAGACTGCAAACTGTCACACGATCAAAGCATACGTAACTGATCATGTTGAGAGTTTTCACATGCCCCACATTCTCTACATCTTTACTATGGGCTATCTCCCTGCTTCTAAAACCTGAGAACCTTTACAGTTTACAGTACAAAAGTCATTAAATAAACTATCTTCTCCAAAGATCATTCCAAACAGTAGAAGTCACACTCCTTAACCATGTAGTTACAGACTTAAAAGTCTCAGACTGGAGAATATTGTGCAACCTGTTTTTAAGCAAAACTACCTAATCTAAATGAGGGAAGCAGAGAAAGACAATTAGTAAGGCTTAAAGCAAATGGAAAAACAGTTACACAACATGACTTACCCCTCCATGGAAAACTCCTATACTAATGTTTATTCTCTCTAAGCTTGTATATATTTGCATCAAACTTCAAAGTTTATTAAAGCAATATTGATGTAATTCTTAGCCTTTACAGAGAGAATCAGTTATTTTAATAGGGTTCCAAACAGGTTCAGGGGTTACTCTGCAGAAGACCATTAGGGGCTAATAATACAAGGCAGAGAGAAAGGCAAAACTTGCCTCAGGAAATAAAGTGCTAAAAGACTTACACTTACACAAGGACACTTTAAATTCAAGAGCTATAGGACTTCCAAGTGTCTCTTTTACTGCCAGACACGCCTATTTTTGAATTTCCTGGCCAATTTGGGGGAGAGGGGGATTATAATATTTTTCCTTTTCTAAACTGTTCTTCCTTCCTCCTGCCACGTTAGAAAAGCCCACAGAAAGGACACAGGCAAGTATAAAAGCAAAACAATGATAGTCACTAAGAGGCTATTTGGCAGCTGAGACAATAGAGCAAGAGCATCTGTGGTATGTACAGAGACTTACAGCAAGAGGGAATATACATGAAGTCAATGCAGAAGGATGTCTGTATTTGTTCATGTTTGTAGCATACACTTAAATGTCTTTTAAATGTGTATGAAGGTTTTTCTGACAGTAAGAGCCGCAGAGCTGGAAGACTGGATATAAACATATTACACACGGAATTTACATCTTTTGTATTATATACTGTCTTCCTCCTTTGGTGAGCTTTGTAGAGAGGCCTGTATAAATATAGGCATGCATCCATTTCATGAAAGAACATTTTTGCACTGAGATCTGCACTTATTTAATGGTTTTACAAAAACATCTAAGGTCAAACTGTGCATGTATCACTAAACAGTTTCCTATAGAACTTTTATCACATAATTTAATAATCCAAATCTGCTTAAACACCAATAAGGTTATGTTTGGCAAATTGTGTGCTAGTAGCAATATTTTCTGAAATAGCACTAACTTTATGAAGTCAGTGATCCTACTTTTTAGCACCATGCTGAACTGGTGTCTCAGACAAGATGTTGCTAAAACAAGTATTGCTAGAAGCCTACAATGTTTAGCCTGGCATGATTTTTATCCATTTGTTTACTGTGATTTCAAAAACCTCACTAAGAATGTCTCCTGCAGTCAACAGTGACTGCATTAAGATGGTTGTGCGTTTTTCAGCATTTATGTTTAAGCGTATGTAAGGGGTTTTAACCACAATATTACTCTTAAGCAAAATGTGAGATAAAGCCTACAAATCTAAAGATTTTAAAATGTCTCTCAGNTTTTATCACATAATTTAATAATCCAAATCTGCTTAAACACCAATAAGGTTATGTTTGGCAAATTGTGTGCTAGTAGCAATATTTTCTGAAATAGCACTAACTTTATGAAGTCAGTGATCCTACTTTTTAGCACCATGCTGAACTGGTGTCTCAGACAAGATGTTGCTAAAACAAGTATTGCTAGAAGCCTACAATGTTTAGCCTGGCATGATTTTTATCCATTTGTTTACTGTGATTTCAAAAACCTCACTAAGAATGTCTCCTGCAGTCAACAGTGACTGCATTAAGATGGTTGTGCGTTTTTCAGCATTTATGTTTAAGCGTATGTAAGGGGTTTTAACCACAATATTACTCTTAAGCAAAATGTGAGATAAAGCCTACAAATCTAAAGATTTTTAAATGTCTCTCAGGTAATTTTATTTTTTTCAGTTTAAGAGGATTAAATTTTTTTGTCCATGTTGAGCATTTCATTTCATGTGAAAGTTAAACATCCCCTGTTATAAAAGCTGGTAACTAAGAAAAAGACTCCTCAGCAAGAAGAACAATGAATTTTTAAGGCATTTTGAGGTACAGATAAAAAATTAATGCTGTTACACACTTTTTACACCCCACATTTACACATCTTTTAAATATAAACGTAACTATTTGGTGATCAAAGTGCAAACGCGCAACAAACATCATTGTAATCTTTGTTACTGCTACTATAATTCATGCAGGAGCATCTCAGTTAAGATCAGGCCCATACACGGCAGGTATGAGTAGCGAGCCTGCTAAGAGACCTACTATTTGGAGATTTTTTCCCCAAGTACTCATACGAAAAGGAAACTAGTCAGGGTGACAATTTTCCCCAGAATCAAAGACTTTTTTTTAAACTTTAAAAAAAGTTACTGATTGATTACAAAATACTTCTTCGAGTGCTGCGTTTAAAACTGATTTTGTACTCATCCTGCACAGCAATATGCGATTAGAGAGAAGATAGAAATGGTGAACTAGGCTCCAGAGGAGTTCGGAAATTCTATTTTTCTTGGTGTCAACTGAACAGACAAACCCAAAAACATTTGTGGTAAAGCTGTTTTGTAACTCAGTGAGTTTAACATGGTAGCTTTTGTAATAGCTGATGAGGTCCCATAAGAAAATCAATTTCAAGAAAGTGACCTCAGAGCTACACCCACTACATAGTTTTCCTCTATCCACGTTTTCAACAATCAGGCAATCTCAAATCAACTCAGCCCACTCAGAGAGACATGGGGAAATTGCTTTAGTGACTCAGCCACTTATCTATCTTCGGAAAAAGGAAGACTGAAAATTTCTCCCATGGTTGATAATTTCTGCTCATGATTTGGAAAACCCAAAAGGAAACACGGAGCCTACAATACTAAACCATAATTTACCAAAATTGCAGCTCAAATATTGGACAACTGATTAGAATTGTTACCAAGTAAAAAGAAGTCATTTCTCCTTGTCACTAATGCTGCAGAAATACTAAAGCTCTCATATTCTCCTCAGTGTATACTGTTTACTTGCTCCACTTCTCCCTGCTTTAGAATAGTGAAAGATAACTAGTAAGTATATTCCAGTTTGCAGTCTGTATTTTTCCACTCTAAATTTAAAACTGTACGGTAACGGAAAATCTACATTACTGTGCTGATACATATGAAACAATGAAAGTATTTCAGCCTTAGGCAATGTAAATCCCAGTGCAATGTTTAGTCCTTAAACAGTGGTCACGTGTGGGAGCACAGAAGGGTGGGACAACTGGTAATACCAATAAAAACTCTACAGACAAGGTCTCTGTACCAGCCTATGACAGGGAATACAATCACAGGAAGCGGCACCGTGCTCCATCAACCCATTCTGGTATTATTAGCATGGAGAATCTGAAGCCTCTTTCCCTTGGCTGTGGATTGGCGTCATGCATCTCCTCCTCCAAAATCCACGTTACTTTACGTATAGAGTGGATTCTGCCTCACTGGTGATTTTTGCCTGCCATTAATAGGCAGTAAACACTACACACGGCTTGCAAATAACTTGACATTATTTCTTTGAACTTTGCTTCAACTAATAAACCAGCGTATGTTTTACAGATTATGATTTTTGTATCATAAGTAGGTTAAAAACACCAGCCGTTATCACATATTAGTAGCAGAAAGATAAAGTTTTATTCTCAGTTTCCCTGTGTCAAGTCTTTTCTTTACTATCTCTTTTCACGTCACATGTACTCCACAACACTCACATTACCAGTGCTTGTTTCGCACAAGTGCAACACTATCTCCTCATTATGCCCACGTCATTTGCATTTCGATATTCTGCCCGTACCCGAATGTCAGCTATGACACACTGACTACACGGGAGGGAGCAGCTCGGCAGGATTCCTCCGGAGCTGCAGCAGCACAGGAAGTGGGAACAGTGTGGAAGCTGGCAGGAGACAGACCTCATCTCTGATCCGTACCTAGAAATCCCCAGTTTAGACCTTTTGGGCCCTCTTTTCAAGGGCTGGGGGAAAGAGGGTCTAACAGCCATACACACAAAAAAAGAGGAAGGACTATTGAGTTAACACCACCTCATTTGAAAGCAACCAGAACAAGAAAAGCAGTGACAAGGAATAACGCTGCAGATCCCTTCAGAGAAAAGGGGAAAGAAAACATGGGCAACTAGCAGGGATGGGAGGGTCTAACTCTAAACAGGGATGAGGGGCAGCTCTAGGAAAAAGGGAAACCTAAGAGCAAAGACTAAACAGGAAAAAGGAAAGTAGAGACATAGGAGTGTAAATCCAGGAACAAGGTAGAGAAAAGAAAACATGTCACAACTTGTTAACTTACACTAAGCTTTTAACATACGTATTTCTCCCAGCACGATACAGAAGGCTAGCAGTGATTACCAATGTCTGTGACTCTAATCAATAACTTACAATAGTTATTTTAACATTTTACTATCCTGTTTAGACAAGAAAACATTTAGCAGCCATTCAGCCAAACAGCATCCTCCCCACCCCCTTATTTTTCTTTAAATGACTGATTCCAACCAATTCCTTTATTTGGACAGTAAACAGAAGAGAACACATATTTTGGTAAGCATGTTTTCAAGTAGATTTTGTAAAGTGCTGAAAAGTCAGAAACACAAATTATTTAAGAAGCTGAAATGTTATTTTGCCTCTTTGCCCTCTCTTTCACTGAAGCAACCGATACACAGGGAATGCTGTTGTTTCAAAACAGCTGTATATTTATTTACATGGTTAATGTATGTTCCAAAATAGAAGGAAACGCAAACGTTGCGTCCATGAGTGAAGCTCCCTCTCTTATCAGTTGCTCCCTTCCACACATGTGCAGCTGGGTTAAAGTGCCTACTGGCAGAAAGGCTGGGCAGGAAAGCCTGCTGGCTCCTCGCTCCGCAGCTGGTACCTGCTGCCCAGGCTCAGCAATCACACCCTACCTGCCACTGCTGTTCAGGTGAGGAAGAGGCACATGAGCCCAACAGAACAATCCAAGAAAGTCATTTAGGAAGTCTGTGAATTAAGTTATCTACGTGAGATATGCTAACAACAAAGTAAATCCACCACGAAATGAATACATAAGATTAATCATGGAAAGTTACTCATGGAAAAATTGGTAATTCACTTCTTGCCTACTTCTACATTTTAGAGAACAAAATGAGGTTTTCCTGAAAACATCCTGGAGAAGCAGTTCTGCCAAGAAGATGCTTCATCTGGATAAATCATCTTAGCTACTTTACAGACAAAACCTTTTAAGCCAGTGCAAAACTAGATTAAGAGCTCTAACTAGTCAAAGCGACCAAATAAAATATCCACAACTATTTCCTGCTCTGCTACACCATTGGAATCAAACTGTCTAGATGAGGTTGTAAGTCGAACAAAAGTCACATACAATTAAATGCATCTAATTTGTAACAAAGGCAGCTGTTCAGCCGGCAATTTTATACAAGTTTAAGTGAACTTTCTAACTACAGAACCTAATTATTGGAATTCCATAAAGTCTTGGCTCCTAAAACAACTGTGTGTTCTTTCCTTCCTGCCCATATAACTTGTGTATTATTTTTTCCCCCAAATATCTGAGCACAAAGTGCTTTAGCAGGCACTGGACAGCCTTTAAGCCATGACAAGTAAGGGGAAAAGAATTTGGAGCCTCTTATAAAGCGATTAAAGAAGAATAAAAGCCAAGCTCTACAAAATAAAACGGCAAAGACCTAAAGTAAAGAGAAATTACGTCCTCTGAGAAGGGGACCCCTATTAAATTCGAGGTCAGAGATCCATCAGGCAAGGCTGCTCCTCCTCCTCACGCTCACCTAAGAGAGCAGTCCGGCCATTCTGTGTTAGATACCAGCTGCCTGGTAAGTAACTAAGCACTGAAATGTATTTACATCATTTCACTTGCTGCCCCAACGCAAATCCCAGCCTTTCCAGTCTAGTCTCAACTCCACCCGCAATAAAAACGGGTGAAGAGACCGACCCACCTAAAAGTCCAAAATAACCTTCAAGAGAAAAGGAAGCTCCGAAAGCCTGAGACTGGAATCCAGCTCCACACGTACACGCTAACAGCCAAGGCCTTTTACGTCGGGAATACACGGTAATAACAGAAAAAGGACAGAGCCCCGGCAGGGACAGCACCCACCTGGCGCCGGCAGCAGCTTTATCACCGTGGGATTCCTAGAAGGTGCCACCTCCGAGGCCGCCCGGCGCTCCCCGGCAGGCTCAGCCCCAGCGTACTTGGCGCAGCACCGCGCCGCAGGCAGAAGCAGGCGTCCTCTGCCGCCGCGGGCCCCGGGGGCTGT
>VZSC01009901.1:37309-119189 GCA_013398225.1 Steatornis caripensis | reverse complement strand
GAGTCTAACAGGCAAGGTAGTAACACGTCTTCTGCAGCTGGCACTTCTACAGCTACTTCTGGAATTCAGAAAGGGTTGCTAGCACACTGGAAAAAGGTCAGAGTCTGCAAATGAGTTAAAGGCATGTTTTCAGTGCTAAAAATGAATGCAGGCACTGCATTTGTTTAACTCCTTGAAAGGATATGTTTATCAAATCATAACTTAATCAGAATTTATTGGTGTAGATTCATAGCTTATAGGGTCTAGCCTGTGAAAGCATAACAAAATCTAAGTGACTGCTACAATAGAAAGTTGTACAGATTTACTGCATGCATAACTGCCATGTGGGACAGCTGATGCAGTGATACTCCTCTTACTGTCAGTCTTAAAACAAGACTAGGTAGCCATTACATAGGTTTGCATTTCTCTTCTCTTTGTTTTTCTTTTTTTAACCGAGGTGACCAATGATAAATGGGTCAGTCTGGGTGATCATAGTCATCCTCTCTAGCATGTGTATGTGGGTAGACTGCATCCTTACCGACTTTTTTTAGTTCTAGCCCAGGAAACTTTCTTGAAAGTACAAAAATTTTGCAAGTATTTGTATTGGACTAACCAAAGTGGTCTTTGTCTTGACATAACATTTGATTTGATTGTTCATCTGTTTACATTTGGATATAAAAAGCTATAGAATTAATAAATACATGTTAGATTTAGACTGTGAGACTTTGTGAATTGTTTTGAATGAGTAGAGATATGAAAATCATCATGATATCAAAGATATTTTCCGTACTTGAGAAAGGTTTTCTGTTAATATTGTATTAACCTTACGTTATGGTTTAAAGCTGGGCTGGCTATTAAATGGATGACAGATGCTCTTTGTTAACCCCCTCCCCCCTCAAAAGGGGGGAAGAGAAAATGAAGAGATTTACAGGTTGGAGAAGTTGAAACAACCTTAATCTAAGTATGATAATAATGTATTATAATAATAGGAAGAATAATAATGAAATATTTATACAAATATATACAAAATCGATATTGAGCTCCCGCCTCGCTGACAATGTCACCCGAATGCTGCAGGCCACGCCCCAGGAAAGTCCCGGACTGTACTCAGCAGCAGGCAGGAACTGGATACAGGAATGCGCAGATCAGGATCAAAGGCAGAAGAATCGGGTAGAGTCCTCCTCCAACACTTGAGCAAGGAGCTGGGCAGAGCTGCAGAGCAGTATCTTGCAGCATTGCTAGGACCCCCCCTGACAGCCCCATGCAGGGCTGAAATAGGCTTCTGGGCCACAGGTGTGGACGGAAGCACCAGGTGAGGCTGCTTAGGGCCGTTAGAGCCCATTAGTGCCCTGGCCCTAAAGGGAGAGGGAGTGACCTTTGTGCTCTCAGCTTTATACTGAGCGTGATGTGTATGGGATGGAATACTGCGTTTCATCAAACCAGGACACTTTATAAAAACCTAAAATTCATTACAAGTATGAAAAAATGTGAACTTCATTATAGATGGCTTATTTGCATTTTTTCTATAGGAAAATGCTTGAATGTTTGGGGGTTTTTTGGGGAAGTACCTTGCATAATTTTATTGCCAATTGTAAGAAGATACATTCTGTCCTAATACCATTGCAACAAAGTACTTCTCAAGGGAATTACAGAAAAGGCTTTTATCAGAAGTGTTTACAAAGCATGCATAAACAAACTTTGCAGCATGTTCTAAAGTTTATGTTCTTGCATTGCTGTTATGTGGAAAAGTATTGTTAAGTATTGATAGGAAAATAAGCACATGCAAAAGGTTTAAATTTTTATAGTGAGGAAGAGGGGGAAGACAGGAAATTTCGAATGCATAGTAAAGGCTAGAAACTTCAAAAAAAAAGTCTTAATTTCAGCTTTTATCGCTGTCTTCATATTATAGATTTCTGGGAATTATGTTTAGGAACGTTTTTTTTCTGTATCGATGCACAATTTTTTATCCTGAAGTCTGAGGTCAGTAATGTTTGTCAGATAAGTGTCTATGATTGACTTTATACAGCATCACTTAAATGTCTCCATAAAGATGTAGATACTTACTGGTCTATAGGTCTATCGCACGGTTGGGTTTTTTTTCCTTCCAGCTTGTGTGAATGTGGATCAGCAACTGACCAATAGAAGACTCTGGGCAGTTATGAGGCAGGATTGTGATAATGTAACCTTGCAGTAATATATTAACTGAAAGTTATCATGAAGAGGGTACACTAGTCTGTCATACGCAGATAAATTTTAGTTAAATGAGTTGTCACTTTACAAGAGGAAATGCATCTGTCATACCTTCATTTTTGAGGCTTCTGTCTCTTGTCCTGAACTTGCATCTTACAACTGTGGATGTATTTGTATACTGCTGTAATTAAAAATACAGAAATTTGAGCAATTGAAGGTTTTTTGCACATCAGAGAAACAAGTTCCCTGGCAGTTGCTGTGACTTCCTACTGCTAAATAACTTCATGTTTAAAAGATAGATGAAATGCAAGGTAATCACCCCAAAGAAGCTAGGCAGTGCCTTAGCAAAAGCTACAAGGAATTAGAACGGCAATTTACTTGAAGGAATAGAGAAGAAATGACAAATTAGTAAAACAGTTGACAAATCAATTGCTTTTTGGATGTTGAACGCATAGGAGGGGTTGCAAGTGTAGTGTGCTAAATGCTGCACTGACAAACCATGATTTGTAACTGCCTTTGAGAAATTCAGAGAGTATGGGAGGCTTGTTGAAACCCATAAGGAGATGGTACCCTGTGGGAAGAAGGTGATAGAGTTGAAAGAAATTGTATAGATGAGAGGATGCAGAGAGGTTGGCAAGATCTAATTTTTAAAGCCATAGTGAGAAATTAAGACATCAGGTGTCAGTTCTCATTGTACAAATGAATTTGTCTCTTAAGTGATGTTGTCTCTACAGTCACTAGCCGAAGCTAATGTGTCTCTGGCATTTATTTTAGAATCAAGTGACCTCTTTGAGGTTACAGTATGGTCAAGTGGCTAACTCTTGAAGAAATCAAGAGACCTGAATGTTCCCTTGGCTCTTTCTTCCAGTGAGTTCTCTGGTAATTTTTTCATTTGCGTCTGCCTGTGAGTTTTGTGACCTTTCTCTGATGCAGATAGACCTTCAAGCATAATAGCTCCCATCCCGCTCGTGGCAGCAGTCACTCTTAAGTCTGAACTGCTGTACTTGTAATAAGGCGGAAATATCTGGTTACTCAGGTAGGGCTTGCATATTGTTGTGAGGATGGTCACATGCATGCTGCTAGTGACATGAGTGTTAGTTTGTGAACCTTAATCTAGCTTTGGGACAGAAAGTATCTTCAGTTCTTGATATAGTGGAGACTTAATTTCTTTTCAGATTTAAAACCCTGTTGTCATCCAAATAATAGTATATCCTCCGTGAGGCTACAAGTGAGAACTTAACTTTTGCTTATATGCAATTGCAGAATGGCAGGGCTTGGAAGGGCCCTCTGGAGATTCCCCAGTCCAACCCCCCTGCTAAAGCAGGTGCCCCCAGAGCAGGGTGCACAGGAATGCATCCAGGCGGGTTTGAGTCTCTCCAGAGAAGGAGAGTCCACAGCCTATCTGGACAGCCTGTGCTAGTACTCGGTCACCCTCACAGTCAGGAAGTTTTTCTTCCTGTTCAGATAGAATTGCTTGTGCTCCGCTTTGTGCCCATGGCCCCTCGTCATGTCGCTGGGCACCACCAAAAAGAGTCTGGCCCCGTCCTCTTGGCATCTGCCCTCTAGATATCAATCAGCATTGATCAGATCCCCTCTCAGCCTTCTCTTCTCCAGGCTGAACAGACCCAGGGCTCTCAGCCTTTCCTCACAGCACAGATGCTCCAGTCCCCTTGTCATGTTTGTTGCCTGCCCCTGGACTCTCTCCAGTTGTTCCCTGTCTCTTTTGAACTGGGGAGCCCAGAACTGGACACAGCACTGCAGATGCGGCCTCACCAGGGCAGAGCAGAGGGGCAGGATCCCCTCCCTCGACCTGCTGGCCACACTTTTCTCAATGCACCCCAGGACGCCATTGTCCTTCCTGGCCGCAAGGGCACACTGCTGGCTCATGGTGAGCCTGTTGTCCACCAGCGCTTCCAGGTCCTTCTCCACTCAATGAAGAACTTGATGTTACAGTATGTTCTTGGTCCCTTGGTTGCCTGTCCATCTAATCTTGTGAAAGTGTGTGCAGTTCATTATGCTGTGTCTTCCGCTTGAAGGACAGAATATATTGAACAAGTGGACTAATTAGTGGAGTGGCAAGCGTAGCAGCCCCGAGCTATGCTTTTCATTTGAAGAAAAGAAAAAACCTTTTAAAACTGCTACTGAATGAGACCTACTTGAAATCACAGAAAGGTGGGTTCTGTGTAGTAAGCCGAACACATAACTCCTCTCTGAAATGACAACTTGCCATTGTTTTTTACAATTTGTCGAAATGGTTTGAATTGGGGTAAATACTGCTTGTTGTCCTCAGAGTTGAGAGTAAATCTGAGCTGAATACAAAAGGTGAGGGAATCTTTGTGTAGAGGCAGTATAGTATTGGAAGTCCAGCTCTAGCTTCAGTAGTTGGAGAGAAGATCCTGCATTCCTTGGTAAGGTTACTCTCAATGGATTCTTCTAGATAATAGATGTTTGTTTGATACTCCTCTATTCTTGTGACCATTGTAAGGATTTTTTTCAACTGCTTTTGTGTCCTGTCTTCTGCTAACCGCTGTCTTTGTCCTGAGAATAAACAATGCTCATTTATTCAGCTGCTGGTAACCTTCCTAAAAAAAAAAAAAAAGCAGCAAGCAGTGAGAGTGTTTGCTGGTTTACTTCTGTGTTGACCAGAAGCATTGAGCCAGATGGTCTGCCGTGGTAGTGTCTGCCATAAAGATGGGCTTTGTTTTGGTTTTGAGTAGCTGTTGGGATCAGATGACCTCCAGCAGTCCCTTCCAGTCTAAAGCCATGTTTGGATCATTAGATGTGAATGATACAAGAGAGGTATTTCTTGATTTATGGAAGTGGGATTAATCCAGTATAGCGGAAAATGTGGACTCTTCTTGCATTGTTTCCTTTATCTTCCTCCACAACTGAGTAGGAACAGCCAACAAAGCATATGCGATGACTAGACACATGCCTTGCTCGTTAATGCTTTGCTAGGTGGATCTTAGCAAAACTAGTTGGAATCTGCAGATTTTTTTTGTATGGTTAGAAGATATTTACGTATAAAATGTGTGATTATCATGATGATGTTAGCAAATGTTACTGAGAGGCATTTTAAATAGGAATACAAACAAGTTCATGGTGGTTAAGAGATGGATACCTGAATAGAGGAAGATTTCAATGTGAAGATGGATGTTTCTGCTTCTTGTTAATTGAACTGTTGGCCATAAATGAAACAGAATTCAGTTGTCAAAAAAGTACAATTTTTGCAAGCTGAAATTTGGAACAGTCTTTCCTAATCAGTTTGGTTACTTGGTATAGTTTCAAATAATAGGCTTCTCCTTTTATTTGTCTTTTACATGCTGCTAAATTCCAAGACCTAGGCATGTTATGCTTTGGATAAGAGATACTAAGTAGTGTCTGATGCAGTAGTTCACTGTGGTCTCTCAGGATTCTTTATTTACACATTGCAACCTGCTCTTGGAGGTTTACTCATTGCTGTTACTTATCAGGAAGCAATAGGAGAGGTGACTAGACTGTTCTGAGAACTATGTACTCATTGCTGAGGAATCTGTGTGTGCTACTTATGGCTGCCAGGTACGGGTTACTTAAGGTATACTTAAGGGTTTCTTCTGGAGTCGATGTTTTATGATGAAAAACAAAGCTCAGGTGAGATGTGGACTGAACCTGCAGGATTCTTTTTAGAGAGCTTACCATGGAGTTACCATGGAGCTTTGGAGTGCCATGGGCATATTTTTTCTACAGTTGTGCATAGATGACCCTTTCTAGAGGTCAGGAAACAGTTCCAGGGTGGGAATTAGCTGTTTTGGGAGACTGTTAAAGACCAGGAAAGCCAATCTTCCACTACTGTAATAAATGTTTTATCTCAGGAAGTCCGTAAGCTCAAATATGATTGTGAAAGTTTTTTTCATAAAAGCCATATACCTTCTGCTTTGAAAAATGTAATGTTTAAAAAGCAACGTCATGGTTTTTTGCCTTTGTTCTGGGGGATGTAGGGAGGAGCAAAATACAGATGAGTGCTTTTTCAGAGGAGCCTTTTTTAAATTGAAAGGAAGTGCAGTGACTGAAGGTAATCCATGTACTCACTTCTAACAGGCTGCAAAAGGTAACCAAGGAAAGTAAGTTTCCTGAATTTGCAGCACTGTGCCTGCACTTCTGCTGTAAAATGTTTAGGCTCCACAAATCAAAAAAGACAAGAGTATTGCTTAAATTCTTATTTTCCACTAGTTTGCTTCATCTGTTTCTGATCAAGGCAATGAACTTCAGGTTATGAGGTTATACTGAGCTGAAATCTATGTTGTAGTCCTTCTGAAACTACAAATATTTTTACATTTTCCCACTATTTAATGCTGTGTAAACCAGAGTGTTACTGACCTTTTGTCAAGGATCGTGCAGGCTTTAGCTCTTGTTCCACTTTGCAGTAAGAATTGCATAAAGTGTATTCAAGTCAGATTCTCACAACTACTTCTAGGTGTCTGAAACCAAGCAATGACTAAGTTAGTTGATACGTCCAAAATGAGAGTTAAGATTAGTAACATTTTCAAGACTGTTTCTAAAGTTTGGTTGTATTCTTAGCTGCTAGAGATTTCCTATGTGACCTTCTTTAAACTGGCTGTGCCTCTTTGCCCATATATAGGGGTGTTGGGATAATATTTATGCTTTAGCTCAGAGGAACCATATTTACTTAACAAATATATATAGAAATTAAATCATCAAAAGGAAATGGAAAAGCAGTATAAACCATGCTGTTTGCTAAATACGGTAAATACTCAAACCTGAATGCCAAATATATTTCAGAACATTTATAACTAAACATGAATTAGGAATCCTTTCAAACGTAAGTGCTTGAGACTGTGTGTTACCTGTGAGACCTCCATCCTCCTGTCCATTCAGTCTTCAGCCCATTTGAAAAGATTTACATTCTTTTTTAGGAGCAAATTTATTGTGTACGTACATCAGCTCTATTTTGTAGAGCTTGTGCACATTTCTGATCTGCAGTTACTTGTTTCTAGCATCGAGGAGCAGCTGTGGAAGGGGGAAGTTGGAAGAGCAGGTTATTATAGGTCTCAGCCACACTTCCCCAAGGTTGTTCTTTGCTGTTTGACTCCATGCTCCAGGCAGCGATGCTCTGCTTTTAGTCACTGTTTCCCTCTGGCTTCTTTTGACTTCTTATCTGTGATATGACAGGATAGGCACAAAGAAGAGATTGCACGTCAGTAAGAAAGACAGTAGGAAGAAGTTAGCCACTGTCCTCACAGCAATTTGTTTGGACTACTGGAAGTGGCTTCAGGATCAGATGAAATACTGCAAATGTTTACTGGTTGTTTTGAGCACTCAGCCTAGGATAGTTAGGAACGCTGCTGGTATGGTCTCTTTCGTTTCAATCCCAATTCGACTACTAATTTAAGTATTTTCATTATGTACGCTGTAGATGTTCCAGAAATGTGCTCTCTGCCTGTCTCTTCCCGTACCTCACACACATCTCTGGGTGTCCGATTTATTGCTTAAAGCTGGAGAGCAGTCAGACTACTCCCGTGCGCTTATGCCATTGTTGCTTTTTTACCTTGTTTTCCATTCATGATGCTAAATCACATAATTTCCCGTTGCCTTTGGAGGATGAAGATAGGTAAAGCTTTATTGCAACTTGTCTACATTCTGCTGTTGATATAAGTTAATTCTCTTACGGAGCCATGAAAGTATGTGGTTCGTGTATGATTTTAAAATTTCTGCATGCTTTCCCTTTCGGTGGTGAGAGGGGAATCCTGCTGTGTGCCTAGTGAAAGCGTATAGTTAGTCTTTTTCCAATTTCCCTAGAATTTTTTATTTATGTTTTGGGTGTAGGCTTTCCCTATAGTGTTTATCTTCACACATTTCATTTGTGGCCTCAGACAACTGTAAAATTGGTTAACACTGGTCAAAGGAGCTATCTGCTGCTCCAGGAGAGAGGATGCTTTGGCAGGTGTGTGGTGTCCTTTCTGTTTCTTTTCTTTTCATGAATCCAGACAAGGTTTTACAAGTGGTGTCCATTGATATCTTGATACTTGCTTGAACCTCATGTCTGTTCTTTTGTGCTTGTTTTCCTTATTTGTTTTTTTTCATCATTCTGTCTCTGAGGTCTATACAATTTTGATCCTGTGATGCCAATGATATGATGTGTGCGAAACAATCTCAAGTTGAAGACTGTTAGAAGAGCCTTGGCTGACAAGGGATTTTGGTGCACTGCGTGCAATATACGTCCAAACTTTCATTTGTGATACATATTTATCTATTACCAGAGAGCTTTAAGAACCGATTAGAAACAGCCAAATTGAGATCTTTGCTGTTCTTGCTATTAGAAAGAATTTGCTTGTATCAGTTTTGTTGATCTTTTAAAGGGAAAGAAATAGCAGATCAGAGTGAATATTTACATACCTGTTATTTTGTACAACTAAGGCTATCTAAAAATTTTGTTTTCTTCTAAATGGATCTTCCAGATTTTTGCTTGCTCAAACTCATTTTGTTTTATGTTGGAATAATGCAAGGAAACAGCAAGAAAATGAGAGCAAAAATGCATGTAAGCTGGCATGTCATATTTTTTCTAAAGATGAGGCTTTTCTGAAAACAGGCAGAATTAGTTGCCTGTTTTGTGTGAGAATCACTGACTCTTCCCACACTTCATTTCCTCTAACCTTTGTCCCTGTACCCCTATCAGTGCATTTAAAATATCCAGTTCCATGGTGTCTTTGTGGCTCTTGGAGGTCAGGGTAGATGCTTTTGTGTTGGGTCATGAAGCCTGTGGTGAGTCATTCTTTTAAGTGTGTACTCAATCCCTTTCTCAGTATATTGTCGCATCCGAAGTATTCGATCCTGTATTCTGTAAAATGGTCAGTAATGACTTGTTCTGGTGGGTATGTGCATGAGAAATTCCAGTCTGTATTCCTCTGCGGCATCAGCCGGAGTTTCCTCTCCCAGAATGTGAGCGAGCTAGGAGTGGAGTATATGCTGTACTTTCCTGACATCTTTTGTGATAAGTAAGGCTTTGAGAGAGAGTAGAAGTGGTAAAATAGCTTTGAAACAACTTTTCAGCCTCAACAGGTGTATCCATTCTTCAATTATTTTTTTTTGTTTTCAAATATGCAACTTTTCATTTCACTGGCCAGTCACAATCAGGATTCCCTGGCATTGAGTTCTCTCTACTTCAGAGTACTTGCTTGGTATGTTTAATCAAAGCAGTCCTCAAGAATTAATTAATACTGTTTCTTGTTTCACTTGTGTGATGCTGGTAAATGTTAGAGCTGGGCAAACACTGTGAAAAACTTCAGTCTGTTTGTTTTCATTTTTTAATAAACTGCTTTGCTCATGGCATTTTTATGTTTGCATTCCACAAACAGTGAAATAATTGAGTCTTACTGACATAAATGATCAGAGGAACTGAACTTTAATTTTGAAGGAAAGTAACTGTTTACTTAGTGATGGGGAAGCTAACAGGATCTGGTAAAGTCTTGGATGATTTATAATCACTGTGGTTTCAGAGAAGTGTCTGTGCCCCAGGCGTAGTTTGTATCCGTTACGTAGTTGGTGGTTGTGTTTTTTTTTTTTTATGGGGTATCCCTTTTGCCTTGTTAATGTAGCTATTGGAAAACTTTATCCTGTGAAATAGGAGGTCCTCAGATCTTAGAGAAATTTTCAAATGACAGAGCAGGTGAAGAGAGAGCCTAAATTGCCTATATAACTGGAACTTCAGATGAGGTTTTTATGGACAAACTACAAAAGCCAGTGCCATCCCTGGCCTTACCTTGTGTAGAGTGATTAATTAAAATAAAAAATTTTCTGTATTTATTTCAATACTTATTTTTAGTGATCTGAATTGTTTATTTTTCTCATGTGAGATCTATAATACGAGGATTAAATGAATTTTGTAGAGTTGCGTAAGTTAGTGGTATTATTTTAAATGACAACTTTCATGAAGAAAGTTAATTCAGAATAAAGTGAACTATCCTAATCCATAAATGCTTAATACCTGCAGTGAAGGGCTGGGTAACAAAACCTTCCCTCCTGGTATCTGTACCGCAGTTACTGATTTTGGCTATCTAGGGCTGGATAGCACAACTAATTGTAGTCATCTAATGGTAGAGTTTTGTTTTCCCTTGAGTGATCTAAAAAGTTTGTTTATTGCTAATGCAAAATTTCTGTCGTGTGTTTGAAGGGAGAGGGAATTCAGTGTGGAGCTGTTCTTGCTTTGTCTGCAGACTTGAGTATATTCACACCTTCCCTGTGTGAATAAGGACTTAAATTCCAGAAAACAGGAGGATTTTATATGAGATGTCTTGTATGTGCCCCATCCTGATGGGGCATACACATCCTAATGCATTTATATAAATAAGAGTAACATGTAGAATTGAACAGTTGTGTTTTTAAAAAACACATTTTTGCAGATATTTGGCAGCTGTTACTATGGTTTGAGTACTAATAGTTCTGTTAGCATTTGCCACAAAGATCAAAATAAACTAAGCATAAAACTAAACTTTACATCTTTCCCTTCTTTCTTTAAGCTGCCTGGAAATGCAGTGCAACTCTGGAATTTTTTTTCCTGCAAGTCTTTGTTTTGGTGTCTATTGTTTCTTTGTTTTTACTGGCAAGAAGGAAAAATAAAAGCAGTTGACTGTTCTCCGATACATACTTTCTGGTCTGACAAAAACCTTCATCCCATTAGTTTGGCATGCAATTTTCCTGAAGTCACAAAGACCTTTGTCTAATGAATTGCTTGTAGGGAAAAAGTCAAAGCTGATTTTTGCAGTCAAGGATGTTGGATAATACGCTTGTGCTCCAGTTTGATGGAAGAAAATGCTGCTGTCAAGAACGAATCTGCACTTCCTCTGACAGCTCCAAAAGCATTGTGGTTTTAATTGGAGATATACTCGCTTTGCTTTCTTTCTGGTATTCTGGCTACATGTGGATAGACAGAAGTGATGATCCTACGGGTTTTTCTCTCACATCTGAGTTTAAATTACTTACATTATGAAGGGCTTGGATTCTTATGCTTAGGTGAGGAATACTGTGATTCTTCTGTGACATAGCAGAAGACTGGGTTTTTTTCATCTGTTGTTCTCTAAATGGTAAGGTTTGGAGCTATTTGTTCTGGCAAAGAAGAATGAGAGACTTCAGGAATAGGAAGTATGGGAGAAAAATCCTCCACTCAGCAGTAACATTTCTAAAACCAGAGCTGGCAATGAGGTAATTGGAACTCCTGCAGTGTTTTCTAATCAGACTGTAAGTTGGATTTCTAATGCTAACTTCATATTTAAATATGCTTAACTATAATAAATATGTATTTATAACCTTATCTTTTAACTGCATGCTTAGTAATTCTTGGTTTATTTTTTTATTTTTAATTTTTGCTTACAGTCATCAGATACAATGTAGTCATTGAAAAGGCAGCACTGCCAAGGACTCTTTTCACCCTTTTCCAGTGTTCAGGGCCATCTTAAGACTCCATGTGGCCTTGGGATGAGTAAGAAGTGAGTCTGCATTTGACAGTGACTTATTGCATGACCAGACTCATGCAGGCACTGTAGAGTCCAGTCTCATTTCACATGTGTTGTGAATCACTTTTACACAAGCAAAGCAAGTTACATTTTTGTGGAAGCAATGAACATTTTGGAGAGTGTGCAATGATTGCTTTGCTTTGGATCTGGAAGAGACTGTTTCTTCATCTGGGGTGAGCCATGAGACAGCAGTGCACAGTGTTAGAGAAGAATGGCTGCTTGTAGCTTGCATTATCTGCCCATGAACGTGTTGTATTCTGACTCTAGGCTCCTTTGAAAAATAAGAATGCAGATGGGCTACACTGAGGTGGTCTACTGGATAAAATTGTTTGATTGCACATTTTAAGTGGCACCTTTGCAGTTTGAGTAAAATGATCTGATTCTTTGAAGAAAAGGTTGACTGTGACAAGTTTGATCCTTAATTTATTGCATGTGTAAAAGGCTCTTTAAAAAACCTTAGGCTTGAGATTATACATCACCCACGTGTTTAGGTCTGCTGTCCTATAACAGCATCCTTAACAATGCAACTGTGGTAATGATGTTATGAAAAAATCAGTCATTTTTTGTCTAGCTACTATCATGGATTTCTTGTAACCTGTGATTTTACAACTGCCTTCTTTTAACTTTTATTTTCTACTGTATAGATGTGACTAGAAATTGGATCATGTTTTAGCTTTCAGTCTACTAAAATATAACTCAGCTACTTCACCTTTCCTGGTAGAATAATGTTAGAATTATATGTCATGGCCTACAAAGGTTAGTGTGAGATGAAACTAAGAAAGTTTATTTAAACTATACTTCTGGTTTTGAAATGTGTTTGATTACCTACTGTTTGATTGTTCCTTGTGTATTGATGTGTGTAGTAGCACTTAGAGCTTTGTGCTGTGTAAATTCTTCTTGAATTTCCAAGTAAAGCTGTCAAACCTTGTTGGTACCCTGTAGTATTAAGTGTAATCTCTCACTGCGTGCAAGTGAAGTGTCCAGCTAGAAAATTTAAGCTGGAAGTTAGAGTACTGCTGTAGATTTTTGGACCACGAAGCCTTTGCTTTCCCTGAGAGGTGATGGAAGGGAGGGAAAGAAAAAGATAGATTAAGCTGGATTTTTGATGGCTTAGGATAATGTAGAAACTTCTCTAGGCTCATAGAGAGGTTTCGCTAATGTTAGTATAGGTGACTAATGGATCTTTGGAAGTCTTATCAGTGTTTAAACACTGAGATCATGGAACGGTAGGGAACTTGTTCTTCACTGGTGTTTTTCTTGGTCTCCTCTTGGATTTTTGCACACACAATGTTGCTTTGTTCTCTAAAGCTCAAGCTTGCACTCTTCCTCCTTGATCCTTGTACTTGCTTTTTATTGCTTTGGGGTTTTTATCCTTTGTAAGTACCAGCTGGTAGTGCACCCCAAACTGGACATCCAAAAACTTTCAGCCTCTGTAGGTCAGATTGTTACTGCTGTTCCACAACTGACTGCTGTTATGCTGGGTGTAGGAAATACAAGGAAAAAAAACAACCCGCAACCCTAAATCTCAAGTTCCTTTGGAGTCTGCACTTGGGAGTAAAATCAGTGCACAGGAGACCCTGAAGTGTTTAGTAGTAAGGTAGAGTCAGGAAAATGTATTACTGACTGCATTGGCTTATCCATAGTAGAGTGGGAGGTATATGTCTACTGCTGGCATTCTGAGAACAGTGTTTCTTGGTGAGCAGTGTTGTGCTTAAAATGGAAGCAGAATCTCTGTCAAAACTCCAAGTGGTGGTAAGATTGAGCATTACAGTTTTGGTTTGGCTGTAGTATTTGCTCCACCCTACAAAAGTTGGAAAGGAAGTATAATTGAGCACATACCGGATCTTCCAGAACTGATCTATCCTAAAATAAATCATGGTTCTTCAAGCACTTTATCAAATGCTGTTGTTAATAAATAAATCATTCATTCTGTATTCCTGCTTAGCCGGTTGCTTCCTTGAGCCAATAAAACTAGTAGCGTAGCAGTACAGTGAACTCAGAGCTGCTCTAGTTTGAATTAGTTTTATTTGGAGGTGGTGCTTACTTGCATTGAATTGTAGCACTTATAAAGATTTAGAGTTTCGTATCAATCTTGATTTTATTTTTGCATTTGGATAGACATAGTTGAAAAATGAAAATAGGGTATATGTGTCAGCCATTTAAAAACTGCATTGTTTCTTGCGCCTTAAATTCAGTCAAATTTGTCTCATTAGGTGCTTTAGCCAGAATTTAGGTTGACAAAGCTGCACAAATATTCAGAACGAATCTAGATGGGACTTGCCAATGGTCCTTTTCAAGTACTATGAATTCTGTAAAGACTCAAGTTTGAGAGGTAGAGATTCCCTTTCTTCCCTATTGCTGTTCTTTTCCTCAGGTTTTTGTTTTGCCCGTTTTGTTACATACCTGAAATGAACATGAGGCTCTGCAGTGGGGTTGAAACTAGTGGATAGTGGCTTTGGAGCAAAGTCATGGGACGGTTATCCATGAGAAATGTGGCTGAAAGAGTTGCGTAAGTTCTACCTGTTCTCAGTGAGCTTTTGGGGAACTGTTTTGTTTTCTTGCTTTCTGGAATAGTTAAGCCATTATAAATTCACTGATGTTAAGTTTTCTTTAGCATGTGGCTCATCAACTGAAAGAGTTAGTATCTAAAACATATGGGTTAAAAAAAAAAATTAAAGACTGAAATGTGTGTTCTCCCAGCTTCCTGTGTTTGTGTTGTGTTTACATGTTGTTACTGTTGATGTCCAGCTGCCTCCCCACAGTTTGAAAGCAAGCTTAGGCTCTGCTGCTACTGACTAGGTCCAGATGTGAACAGACATATCGGGACCTGGTGGGAATGTCACAGTGGGCAGGAGGGACAGAAGCACTTGGTAACGGTATGTTCAGATGCAGAGGATGTGTATTCTTTTAAGGCATGTGTGGGAGTGTGAAGTGCCAGTAGATTGATATGGTGAAGCTGAGAAGAGATCCTTGACCACAGGAAGGCTGCAGGAGGTGCCTGGATAACAAGGAAAGCTATTTTGTTTTTTCAGACATGCGTAAAGCTTCTCACACACACACACACACACACACACACATATATATAAATGGATTTGCAAGGTTTTAGTCTAATTGCTTAAGCTTCCTTTTTTGAAGGTATTAATTTAGGACCTTTGACTGGCAAAACTAAAAGCTTGTGTAACATGAGGGAAAACTTCATTACTTTCTTACTTAACATGTGCATGAAGCAATTTGTTGTATGTTCAGTACCTGTGCTTAAACAGCTTTCTGGGCATCAGCGAAGAGCTCGTTTTTCAAATCAGTTGAATTTTCAGATTTTCTTGTAGTACATAAAGCCGCAGCCTTGGTGCAGATTCTTTCCTACATGAGGCATTATTGTTTGTGCTTTCTTCTTTAGGAATTAAAATGCTATGTATTCCTCCAGAGTATCTTGCCACTTGTCATAAAAACATGATGTTATTTGAGTTTTCTTCCCTTTTATGTCAGAGATGCAGTATTTGAAAGAAAGCGTAATGTAGGGTTCTGATTCAGACAACTGCAGATGTTGCTTGGAAGGGACATCTGGAGGTCATCTTAGTCCAGCCTCCCACTCAAAGCAGGACTGTGGCCAAGACTAGTTTAGGTCAGTTACAGCTTTGCGTGGCTGAGCATTTAAAATCTGCAAAGATAGACTACTGCCATCTCTCTGGTAACCTGTTCAGGTGTTGCGCTACCCTCCTAGTGTCCGATCTGAACTTGCAAAGCCAATATAAATACTGAAAGTGTTTGGTTCTGTTGTGTCTGCTACTCTATTTAGGTGGCTTTGGGCACCTATTTAGCCTCCTCTGCCAGACTGAGCAAGTTCAGTTTCCTCAGTGTTCCTTATCAGGTCAGGTGCTCTAGGCCCCTGACCATCTTGGCAGCCCTTTGCTGGACAGTCTTCAGCTTTGCCACATCTTTGTTGAGGCTGAGGCCGCAAAACTATACTCAGTTCATGGTTTATAATGGTAAAGCAGAAATTAGATTTCTTCATTCCTGGTTGCGTCTTTCCTATATGTGAGTAAAGGAGGTTTCTCTGCTAGAGGTCAGTGTCTGTACCACGTAGAAGCAGTCTGCTTAGCTTTAATTATTTTCTAGGTAAGGAATCAGAATGATGGGATTCTTAAGGATGATCTAAGGATCTCAACAGTTGGAAAAGCAGAAGAGAAAAGGGTGAATGCCATCTGAAAAAATGAGAGAAGGTAACTATTCGTCTTTCTTGTGCCTTCCTTCTATATAGGAAGGATAGTCGTCTTTGGAAAGTTAAATGGACTTCATGGTGGAAATAAGATTGACACAATGTGTGTTTCATGGAGACCTTTGACTGATCTACTGTGAGCATTAACTGAACATTTGCTTAACTTAAGAAATTTAAGACTTACCAGAGATTATCAGCTGACATCTATAGTAGATTATGAAGGTGTAGAGTTGTTGCTAAAGGGAGTAGATACTGTTTTCAAAGGGAGGCATGAAATGAATGGAGCAGAGATCACGATCTCAAAACAGTGTCAGATGTATTACTACACTCTTGGTTCCCGAGAACAGTCTTTTAAGTCTTTTGACCAATTTTAACCAAATATAGCTGTGGAATAAATGTGTCTCACGTCCAAAGTCCTTTTGAGTAGGAGCACAGTGCTATCTGTTTGGGTGGCCTGCTATATTCACCCGTTTGTTGGTACAAGTTTTGCACCATATCAGATAAAGTTCTTGTGATAGGGAACTGTAAGTGATGTAAGATGCGAGAAATGGTGCCATTAGTTTGTAGGGAACATTTACCTGTGGAACTGGTGTGGAGTGTGGGAAAACACATGTAATATTAAAAACATGGAGCAGGATATTGTGTCTTGAATCACTTTAATTTCAGTGCTGAGTGGAAAGTATGCCAATCCGTGAGAAAGCATCACAGTATTATAACTCACATCAGTCCCTCCGAGCTTAAAAGCTGAAGTATACTAGCTGAAAGGGATAGCAATACGCAAGGCAAGTATCTGCTAGCTCATCAAAGGTGACTTCTAAACTGAAGGAACAGAAAATTAACGAGTATGGCCCTGTAAAATGGGCTGAAACTGCAACTCTTAATCGTAGAGTGAGTTTAAGGCTTTTTGACTTGGGATTTTTTTTTTTCCTCTATAGTACAACAGTGGTGTATTTTAGTAAGAAAGGGGATGAATAAATTTAATTATTCTTTGGATTTTTAATCTTGTATCAAATTCCCGTGGCGGGCTACAAGGATACAAAAGAAACTAATTCTAAGTTGGAACAGTTTGTATTGAATGAGAAGTACATTGCGCCTTAAACTGCTTGCTTCTGTAGCTGTTCTATGGGAGTCAAAGCTTAAAATAATGTAGCTATCATTGCTGTGTTCTCTTACTTGGCAATAACACTCAACTATGTGCATAGATATATTGTGAAACTGTGGACATGGAATTATCAAATACAATTTTAATTTGAAACCTAAGGGGGGACTTAGTTTCAGCTTTCTTTTGGAGTCAGCACAGATACCTGTGAGGGTGCACAGATGAGGATGAACAGGAAGGTGGAGCAGAAGAGTGGGATCTACATACCTATGTGCTGAGTGCGATGAATGATAATTTCTCTTAAGGGATAAAATAGAATGCTACGTTGTGATTTCCAGCAACACTGTGGCATTGGCACAGGGCTCAGTTGAGAGGGAAACTCTGAATTGAAGCATCATTTATGATATTTCTTCTCTGACCTGAGGCCAACCATCTGTGACTGGCAAATTGGTTTATGGGTTAACAAAATCTGTGGTATGTTGTGATGTTTAAACTAAAGTGCTGCTGTGGGGAAACAATGAATAATTAACTTTTTTTCGGTGATTTTTTTTTTTGGTTTTTTATTGTTTTTTAACCAGAGGTATGGAGAACTTGGTGGCTGGCTCCACCCTTCCTCCCCTTTTTGCAGATGAAGATGGATCTAAGGAAGGTAGTGAAGTCACTGTAACGGGGTAAGCAGCTACTTTTTAACCTTCAGCTGATACACATACTATCACTAGACTTGCCAGGAAAACTGTTTCAGTAGGAAGAGGGCATTCGAACTACTTTAAAAACCCGAACAAGCAAAATCAACAGAAATAAATCCCACAGCACTTCCTTGGCCATCATGAACATCACAGGACCCTATTTAGGAGAAAGCAGGACTCTTCTGAACTGATGGAAATGATCGCAAACTTTTCTTTAACATCTCTTGCCTTTAAAAGTGTTCTTCCCTAGGATTTTAGTCTTTGAGACAGATTTAGACAGCACGATGGGGACAGAAATGGAGGGTGTATCTATTGGCTACAGAGGTCCCTGCTAAATAAACTATTTCTATTAAAATCACTGAGAAACTGCAGTCTTTCATTTTTCTCAGACTCACTCTGCTTTTACAGACTGCAACAATGGCCTCTTTTAAAATCACAATGACAAAAGAAGTTGTCTTTTAGGAACACATGGAATTCTTACTGTGTTTTGATCCTTTAAGTTTCTTTTCTGTTTTCTAAAGCACCAAGCAATAAAATTCAGACTTTGCAGGCAGGTAAAGCCCTGTAAAAACGAATATGGACACATTTACTTCAAGCAGGTCTGAACTTGGATTTACGTATCTGGAACTTCAAACTTGCTGGTGCCAAATAAGGTACATGTTCAGATTAGGTTTGAGTTTAAGAGGCGTTAATGTGTTGAATGAGCTTTCATCAGCTTTCACTGCAAATGGCTGCATCACATTGAAGTTTTTTCTGTATGTGTAGTTTAGAAAGCTTCCCTGCGAAGAGGCAGTGGATAGGAAAGCTGAAGTGTTCTTCAAACCATAACAGTGATTCTAAGAAACTGTATTGTTCCGTTTCCTTTCTGACACGTGCCAAGTGTAATTAATTTATATGAGTGTGTATGCTTTGTTCCCTTTCTCCCTCTCTAATTGTTAGTAATGTGAACTCAATCTGATATCTCAGTGTGAGGCATGGATCTCTCCAGCCCTTGTGTCTTTACCAGTAATTACGCTGCAATTGCTGATTATAGTGAGTAATGAATATATGTCGTTCTCTCTTTAAAGACAAATTTTACTGTAGGCATTCAACTAACAATTCTATTAAGATACCTTCATTTTCTATACCTGTATTCTACATTAACAGGAACAGTTATTTTGAATATTTAAAATTTCACATGCATATAAGCAGCTGTAGATCAGAGTAAATGAACAAAGTAGACTTGAAGCATATGCTGCTGTTCTAGTAATTTTCATGAATGTAACTGGGCAAGGCCAAGTAGTCTTTAGCCTGGTTCAAGAAGGGAGTAGAATCTGAGATGAGTCCCAAAATCTTACATTAATTTGCACACTGAGCACAATGGTGAGAATGACTATGAGGGTGTCGCCCCAAAATATATGCTCATCTCTGTCTACCTGCCATCAGAAATATTTGTGTATGGTTGTTTTTCTTTTTTTTTGCCTCCAGACAGCTTGTCCTTTCTTGGATTAAGGTTGATTGATACAGCTCTTACAGCACAATTAAATACTGGCCATTCAGGAGCTAGTCGTGTTTGTGCTTTCAGTACCCACAGGATATCAACAGAATTATGTTGCATGGAGTTCAATCCAGAATCATCCACAAACACAAACCTTTAAGTGTATTTGTGGAAAAATATATTGAGTGCATCCAGAAATGTGTATAATGGTTGAAGATGAAACTATTAATTTCAAATTCCTTACAGTATTTTTAAAGAAATATAGATTCATGCTTTGATTTCTGATCTAAATGTTTACTTGCTTGATGGTTGATTGTATAATCAAAAGCTTCACTAAAAGTGGAGCAAAATAACTCTTTAAAAATCAAACTATCTTTGGAAGTCCACAGTAGCTATGGTAGTTATAGCAGTTGCTTGAATGGAACAGCTAGTTCTTCAAAAATGACTCTTAAAAAAATATTTTATTCTTGTTAGTGTAAGAATGAATAAATTTGCAACATTTTTGCATGTTTTAGAAGATAAGGGAGGAAGTGATTTAGCAATATGATGATTAAATTTTTTTCTTTTGCTATTGTGTGCTTTTTCAGATTAGCTCATTCTGAGAGTTCATTCGGTGGTGGAACTTCACAGTCTGTCAATAACCCAGATTTGGTGGAGGATTTGTCACAGGTTCAGCAGCTGCAAAATGAGTCCTCTAATACTGCTGAAAACACTGAGCAGAAGCCTGAAGAGGAGGTGAGGTGAAATAATAGTGACTTCTCAATGAACCGAAACCATGGCGTTTTGTCATTATAGTTTGTCTTACCTACTCAGATTTTTTTTGGATAGGATCACAAATTTTCATCCATTTGCCATTTTCATCTTTTGAGTCTCTCTAGTTTTCTCCTGTGTTACACAACTGCGTGCAGGTGGTCAAGGAAAGCTGGCAGTTATAATGTACAGAGAACAGCATGTGTGTGTCTAGCTTAGCCAGCAGAGTCCACGGACTGGTACTACATTCGGTCTTCAGAAAAAGAACTGCTGCAACTTATTTTTTCCCTTGTGAGTCAGGAAAGTGAGACCGTTGTACTCTTCTGGGAGTAACCTTTGTCTTTGAAAGCATTATGCTTGCTGCTTTAGGCTATATGCCTTGTGTACCATCCTGCACTAACTTTTGGTGACTACATCATGAAGGAACTGAAGCTTGACAAGGAAGTGGTTTTGTTTTTTTGATAGATGCATTTGATATTCCTCCTTGTAGTTTGTCTTCAGCTATGAGACTAGTGTTTAAGGAAGTAGTAAAGTTCCGGAAAGTGGAACTAACATGATGGCAGAAAAATGTTGATTTGGGGAGAGAAGTACTGAAATAATTGTCTGTACATAGCATATGAAAATAGTGCTGTCCGGAGATTGCCTTAGTAATATGAAGGTGAGAGGATGAGTGGTAATTATGTTATTGCTGTGAGCTCAGTGTGCCACAGGCAAATCTTATGATGTTCCCTCCTTTGGAGTTTGTTCATCTCTCTATTGGAGGTGATTAGTGGGAAAGAAAGCCTATAGAAGAGATTAGAATAGAAAAGCCTATATACTGTCCTTTCACCCACATTTTGGGCACGTAATGCATGAAGGCGAAAGATTTGGGACGAAGTAACTAGTTGACAATTGTTAACTAATACACAAAATCTCTCCAAACATGATACCGAGGCACGTGACTGGGGGAGAGGGTATGTGAGGATGAGAATAATTAAAAAACAACCAACTAACAAAAATTGCAGTTGCATTAGCTAGGATGATAATTTCATGGGTTATCAATCCTTATGGTTTAACAATCAGAAGTTGATGCAGATGTTATTTTATTGTCCCTGTGGACCAGGAGATACTGCAAACAACTTTTCACAAAGGGACTTCTTTGACTTTGCTTAGAGGGAAGTCAGGATTGCTCTAAAGTAGTAGGGTTTGAAACTTACGTTCATAGAGAGGGTGTATTGCAGCATCAGGCTCCTGATGAAAATGCTTTAGACATGAATATTTATTCCTTCCAGAGGTGGTAATTCTTTTCCTCCAATCTGAATTTTCTTCCATTTTCATTTTGCAGCAGCAAAGAACTAAACGAGGAGGCTGGGCCAAAGGGAGAAAGAGGAAGAAACCCCTTAGGGACACCAATGCCCCCAAATCCCCCCTCACAGGGTATGTGCGATTCATGAATGAGCGTAGGGAGCAGCTTCGAGCGAAGAGGCCTGAAGTCCCTTTCCCAGAGATCACCAGGATGTTGGGCAATGAATGGAGTAAACTGCCTCCTGAGGAGAAACGGGTACCATTAAACTCCCTTTTCCTTGTTGGATTATGTTTACTGTTAAATGGGAATGTTGTTGTTCAGTGAGGAACTTAACATAGGCTTTTGATTAAACTTGTGTTTAGGCATATATTTCAAAAAAAGGGATGCAGGCCCTCCGGAGTTCAAATAATGAACCCTGGTAGGACCATAGCATCTCATCCAGGTGTGACTTGAGGACAACTGTATCCTCTAGTTAGTGCAAGAATATATTCAGAATAGAAGGGAGAGCTCTAGTGAGACAACCAGCAGTTTATTTGATTCATCTGGATCTCTCTCTGTTGTATGTAGCTCTGATACAGCTGAGACCTACCAGTTTCCAAGGTCAAAGCTATTGGAAGGATGGGGCAGGTATTTATTCACTGTGGGTGAGGAGAATTCGGCAGGATTTCAGAGCTGCTTGAAGGATTTTGCAGTTCTGTTTATTTTACAAACTCATCAATGTATATAAACATCTGATGTCTTGGAGTAAGATGAGCAGACCTGAAAGGACAGGTTACTGAGGGAGATGGTTAACATGAATAAACTTTTAGACAATGTTTTAAGGTAGCACTAGAAAGTTGAGAACTATATGATGAACGGGACAGTGAGAGTTACATATTCTAGTTTCTACACACATTACCTCAGGAAAAAGTTTTTTCCACCTTTCTGTCAGAATGTGATGTCTTCTAATTGGGACTACTGTGGCATTCTGCACTGTCTGAAGAGAATAAGACATTGCTACCCCTCTGCCCCCTGCTCTTAATGTATTCTTATCGTGTCTGAGACAAATTTTTAACCTAGGAAAAAGGAGATGGAGTTCAGATCTCTGTTCTGTGTGCCGCTTTTTAAAGCCTCAGGGAATCTGTCCTTTTTTGAGGAAAGCTGAGAGTCTCTAACCTACAGCGGGTCAGGGAAGGACTGCTGAGCACTTCCTTCCCTTCAGTTTCTCCTAACTTTTTTTGTTAAGGCACTGAAGGCCACTGCTGCTTCAGAACCCACGTCTCTGATAGCCAAAAATTCTTGTTGAAGCTGAGTAAGTTTGATTTTGGTTAACTAACAACTGTGAAGTTACTCTCCTGAAGCAAGCAGTGGAGTCATAGTATACCACTGCTGTGCGGGTTGGTGTCCCACAGTACGGGGAAAAAGCGTGTCTGACAGTCTCTTGTGGCTCATCTCCAGCAATTAACAAACTAGCTGTCTGATACAGCAGTTGAAGGGAAAGTCTCTCATTTCCTCTGTTCCAGCCCTTTATTCTTGCTACATCTCTGTATTTGGTGAGCATAAGGGCAGGTCAGTTGAGCTGACTGGACTGATCAAACAGTCTCTCCCAGTAAAAGAGCATTACTATAGTCATAAAGCAAACACTCTAATAATCATTCTTCTTGTTATTCCCCCATATGGGAAAACATCCAATGAGATGTATAGATCTATGCTAGAAAACCTAGGACATCTTCTTACAGGTGGTGCAACAGAACTCATTCTTACTGATTCACAACAATCCATCCAAAACACAAGTGAAGAATGTTGTTTTTTAACTCAGTTACTACAGTCTTTTCAGCAGTACATTGCTGGAGATGGAAAAGAAGAATTAGTGTCTTATGAAAGAATACAATGTCCAAAAGCAGCGCAAACCCAGCATCACCAAATTTGCACCCCAAGCCAGAACGTTAACAGTGTTTTCATCAGGGTCAAAACAATGTTGTAAACGCATGGAATTCATAACCGTTACACGTATTTTTGTGATGACTTAATGAAAATAAAAGGTGTACTAGGTGACTACGGTTCATTCTGATTTAATACTTACTTCCAGTGAATTTTAAACTTATTGGGGGGAAAAAATTTGGAAAGCAACTTTTTTCTTGAAAGGATCCCGTCAGTAAGTGTTGGGACCACTCCTTAAATGGTTTTCAGTTCATCAGTTCCCCTAAAGAATTCTCTAGTTAAGCTCATTCCATTATGCAGATGTGTGAAATACTTCTTTTAACCTAAATGCAGATCGCTTAAATTGATACAATGTAGGCTCTTTTATCTTTATGCTACTTTCTTCCAGTAGCCGTGATGTTTTGTTCACCTCTCAGATGGGCAAAGTGTGTGGTTGTCCAATGGTAGCGCTTTTGTTTGTGGGGCATGAAGAGAAGAGTGTATTGGAACCTGGCTGTTAAAGATCTCAACCTTAAAGCGTGATCTGTTAAGGTGTTCTTGTTTGGCAGCATTTAATCCTGGCCACAGAAAAGCAATTCTTGAGTATTTGGTCTTTAATGTGTAGGTAGTACTCAGTTGAGTTGAGTAGCTTAATAGCAGTTTACCTCTAGGTCTTAACAAAAAAGAATTAACAACATAGCGATTTGAATTTAAAAAAAAAGAGGAAAAAAGGGACACCAGAATACAGTAATTTTATCCAGAAATCTTATGTCTTTGCATCCCACATACATTCTCATTGTTTCTTCACTCCTTTCCTGTTTGCATAGGTGAAATGGATCGGCACTTCATCTGACAAGTTGTTTTTCTTCCCTTCCTCCTGAAGGGGAGGAAACTCCCTGAAACTCTTGGACTTTTTTGTTTCAGCGATACCTTGATGAAGCAGATAGAGATAAGGAGCGTTATATGCGGGAGCTGGAGCAGTATCAGAAGACTGAAGCCTACAAAGTCTTTAGCAGGAAAGCACAGGACAGACAAAAAGGCAAATCACATAGACAAGGTATTGAATGGGACAAAAATACGTTCCTAGCTAGAGCAACAGAAGATTCCCAGCTAGTCATGTAGCCTGGCACTCATTTAATGCCTTTGATTGAAAAGCTTGTTAAAAAGTGAATGTGTTCTTTCTATGGCATTTGCATAAGCTGTGTGCAAAGCGATTGGATTTATGTAGTTTTAACTGTATCTAGATTGTATTGAAGGGTGTGTATTAAAAGCATCCAAGTTAGACACGGCTTCTATGTGACTTCTTAGGAAAGCTGCATGAGTTTTGTGTCTGTAACTTTTGTAATTATGGTTGTGTAACTGCTTTAGTTCTTTGGTTCTTGCTTTCTCAAATCTTGTGTATTTTAGGGCATTTCTTGTTTGTTTTTTTCTGTTTCAGATGGAGCAAGACAGCCAGCCCATGATCACGAGGTAAACCTCTTCATTCTACCCTTACGTTAGTGGGTAGATTTTTCAGGTGACAAAAGTTTCTAGTGAAGTCGATAAAAACCAGTTTGTCAGTTGAAGACCCTAATCAGAGGTTTAGAGTATGGATCCTTCCTCTTCGTGTGCAGCTTCTCATCAGAAGTTAGAAACAGCTGATTCCTCCTATGCTAACATTATTATGATGAAAACTAAATTTATTAAGTCTCGGGCATGTACAAATGATCTAAGATAAAGTGGGAGTGTAGGGTGCACTTAGAACATAGATCTGTTTTGTAATGTTAAATAAATCAGTGGGTGCAAGTCAGTATAGTTAAGCCTTTAAGTATCTGGTGTGTTAGAGGTTCAACTTGCAAAATTTTTACTTTGCAATTTTTCAAAGCAGAGAATTTTTGTTATTATTTGGTAATAAACATTGAGGTAAAACTTACAAATAGCTCGAGACCTTGTTAAACCTTCCATGTTAGCACCCTTGGGTTGCTGTTTTGACGTACTGATTTTCTACAGCAACATAAATGCTTGTGGCTTCCTTGAGAAGAAAATGGGTAAAGTATCCAATCTTTGGGAAATTCCTGGCTTAAACTTCCTGCTGCTCCCATCCCCTTTACATATGTAAATATTAGAAAGGAGTAATAATGTCTGGAGGTAAGATGCCTATGCTTTAGTTGATGAGACATACCACAAATCTTGTATATCCTGGCTGACTATGGTATCTCTTCCCTTGAAGAGCTGAAACTTTCTCCAGTTGTATTACCTAGGGCCACAGAGCTTCTGTCATGGTTACGAATAAATTGCAAACAAAAAGCAGTGAAAAATCTTGTTTATACACAGCCTCTCACTTGTAAGCAACAAGCCTTTCAGAAAAATCTGTTTTTCTTTGTGAGGTTTTTTGCCTTGGGAAAGCAATCAAGTTGCTTTTTAATGTGTTCATTACAACAGCGACAAGGATGTGCGCTGCTGAGAGGCAACTACTGGCTCTGTCTACTTTGGGGAAAATAAGTTTCACTTCCAGGAAAATGCTTTGGTAGTATGTTTTCAATATGTCTTTTTATTAACTCTTAAAGGAAGTATTTGCAGTAAGATTAATCTTAGAAGTACACAGTCCCCATGATTTCTGCTGCTATAGTCACTGAATCTAAGTTTGTCTTTAATTGTACAAAACCAGATTGCTGAAGGCTTGAACTTCTAGGTTAACTGATGTTTACATAGCCATAATTATACAGGTGGCAAATTACAAATTCAGAGTCTTACCTCTCATCCTTCTAACTCAAGCTATCATTGCTGAAATCTCACGTCATCAATGCAGTTAAAAAGGAGTACTCTGTACCCTGTGGGGCTTTTAAGCTTTGTGAGCTAGTTATTACATAGTTGAGCTAGCAACATGTTAGACAGGCATCCTCTGCTGAAAGCCTATGCCTTTGCTTAGCTTTTTTCACCTTTATATTATAAAATTCCACATGCTTATCACCTGATATACTTTCACATCTTTTCTGCAAGGGAGTCAAGTGTTATAACCCTGCACAAGGAAGGAACAAGCCCAAAAGATTTAGATTGCTTTTAGAAGGACATACTCAAGTCTCGCTGCTTTCTCTTATCTACGTTGACTATTATTATTGTGTTTGTGATTACTAGGCACGATCTGATTAAATTATTTCTTGTGAGAATATAAGAACATAAGGTCATGGAAACCTTTCCTTCTTCCCTCGCTCCACGTAGGCGTTCAAGGTTTAGTTTCTGTGAATCAATGTTGAACTGATTTTAAATATTGTATATAGAGATGACCTCCAAAAGTATTGCAATGAACAATTCAAATACTAATTATAATTTCAAAAATAATGGAAGGATGAGGCTTGGGAAAGTCAGAGGAAACTTTTAATAGGCAGATATAGCCATGAAAAACATGGGAGACGCTGTCTCAATGACTGTTTCTCATCTGCAGGCATTAAATAGAACATTTTTCTTCCTCCAAATCCTAGTGTCATAAATTGACATAAGGCAATGTACACCAGAACTATTTTTTTTGTCATCAGCAGTGACCAAACCATTGTTAGCTGTTCTCCATTGTGCTGTTACTGCTTCTTTCCTCAAGCTGTCTGATTTGGAGTAGGTCTTGTTTCATGCAGTGACTTACACAGCATCTTACTGACAAGATTTCAAATATTTATACAGACATCAGGGAGATTAGGCATTGCCTGGTAGTATTACAACCTTTTAAGATAGGGAAATGGCTGCTGTAGTATGAGCACCCAGGAGGAAAGCTATCTACTCCAAGAACACTCTTTTAAAATTGGTTTATTTATTATTATCTGTTCCTTATGGTGTCTGCACCTGACCATACAAGGAAGGATGAGCTTAAACCCCCTCAAAATCTCAGCTTTCTCTTTACCATACTTCACCATGTCTTCAAGAGCTTCAAGCCTGATTTGTTCTGGAACCTCCAAAGATCAACCTCAGTTTTAATAACCAGATGAGAGTGGTAGTATTTGTTGACGCTCTGGAAGTGTGTCTCTATCTTATTTAAGGCAAATGATAAAAACAATAATTTTGATTGTCTTTTGGTTTGGGGTATGACATAATGATATGCAACCTGGACAGGCTAGGCCTTTTCAACAGGAGGTAATAAAAATCTTATTATTTTAATCCTGAGTGAACCTCACAGTGGCTTAAGTACTTCAGAACTCTCAAGAGTATCTTTTATGTGCTGGGTAATGTATTCTGTAATGGAAGAGTGCTGATGGTTTTCATTGTCGCTCTTGTTTAGTAGAATTTCTTTGTTGACTTTCAGATGCTGAACAGCTTCTAAAGCAAATAGCTTTAATATTTTTCTGGTTTTACCTGAAGATCCTGTATCCTAGGCCTGCAAATAAGAGTACCCTCTTCTCCACCTCTATTCGCTAAGAACCTGGCATGATCCAAACCAGTGCCACTTTGCATGCAGGTAGCAATAGTAAGTGTGAATTAGAACACCTAGGATGGATGTCCTGTAAGTGTTTTAACCAAGCTTCATAACTGCCAACGTTTCTTAGGGCACATTAATGTTGAGAGCCTAGATTTTGGGGTGGAATTAATTCATAGCCTCATAGGGAGTGTTCGGACAAAATGAACGCGTTATGCACACTTCTGTACGTGACTTCTCATTTCTGAATACGTACTCTTGAGACATTTTCCCTGTAGTAGCAAGTATCAAAACTTCAGTGAAGAGCACATGTGATCATGAATGCCTAGCAACACCCTACTGTTTCTCACAGAGTGGGGAAGGTTTGTTCTACCTCTCTCTAGTCCCACCTGTTTCTAGTGCATCTTCAGTTGATTCTGGCCAAGTGAGATTTGAGTTTTCATTCTGCAAATACAGAGCTTCCCGTCTGTAATTCTACTAGATAATAAAACTCAGCTTATCTTTTATTTTAAAAACAATCAATTGACAGTCTCCTCAGGTAAAGACAGAGTATCTGAAGTTCCATCTAGTCTTCTCTATCTTGGTTGACTGCCAAACGGCATTCAGCTCACCCTATCCAGCCCCTTTGTGGCAGAAACCAGTATGATACTGAGCTCAGGTGCCAGAACTCCCTTATCAACTGTTAAACATGTAGGTTTTCTACCGGGTACCAAATCATGTTTGACTACATGATAGTGTACCATGAATTCATCCTCCAAAATTAACAGAGTTGTTTGAGAGGTTTGAAAAGCTTTTGTTCTCCACAGGGATGCTTAACTTTGTGTCTGTATTAAGTAACAGGTTGATTGTAGTTGCTGCAATTTATCAAACCAATTTGTCAGTTATCAAACCAAATTTATATTGGCTTTGTCAATAGCAATGCAGGCTTTAAAGCAAGCATTAATTCCCAATTATTTTGACATGCAGATATGGTGACTGAAGTATATTATGGTATTTTCTTCCTTGAGTCAAATTTAAGTGTGTTTTAGGTTTTTTGGTTAAGTTACATAGCATTTCCTGCTTTAAACGTTTTTTTTAAAGAAAGCCTGTTATAGTCACAAGCCAGAAATTGTCATCGAATCTTCTGCACCTGAAATGCTCTCTTAGATTTTAATAGCCTCAAGTTCACATAGTTGAATTCACCAACTACATCAGAAGTTAGTTGAAGAGATCTGAAAGTTGACAGGAAACCCTTGACTACAGGTTTTATCTTAAGATGACAATCTTTTCTTGTGTCTTAAAAAGCTGAGACCTCCCGTTTGGCCTTTCTTGGTAAGAGCTGGAAGTATCTTCCGTCCAACTCTTTATGTGCCTCAGTTTTTGGTCTCCCTTCTCTTTCTGTTTACCTGATCAAAATAATTTCATGAATTCCTGAAAACAGTATTTATGTATGTATTACTCTTTCTTTTGTAGAAGGAAGCAGATACAAAGGAGAGATCTGTTTTTGATATTCCAATCTTCACAGAAGAGTTCCTGAATCATAGTAAAGGTAAGTTAAACTTTTGCAGGGTCCCCTCTTTGCTTTTTCAAAGTTTTTGCCAGCTGCTGTCCAGCTGAAGAGTCCTTGCACTCTCCCATCTCAGCTCAGATGATGACTTGGGTGTAGCTGGTCAGTGTTTCTGATATTTCCTTACCCCTCTGTGTGAACACAGTGGCTGCAAGAGCAGTTTTTCCTGGCTTTGTCTTCCAAAACTATCCTTTTTGGAGAATATTTCTGATGTTTAAGCTTCACTTGCTGTTATTCCAGCTATTAGAAGCTGGATCTGCTGTTCTATGGGATTAAGATATAACTTAAGATGTAGCATGGTGATGATTCAAGCTAGTTAGCGGTATTTTTTTCCCCCTGAATATGTGGAAGATTCCACTGGTATATTTTTCTGATAGTCCATTTAGTTTTCATGTCCATTTTAGTTTTCATGGTTTTTTCTGCATGTCTCAAGAGTTTAAGATATTTTGTCAGATTTCCTGGAGACGTTCTGGCCTGAACAGACTTAAGCTTTGTATACTTATTCTGGTGATTGATAGAAATGTATTTTTGTGTATTGTCTGTAGGCCTCTTGCCACTGTTGCCAAGCAATGTCATACTGAATGCATTTGAAATCAGTCTTGCAGTCTTCCTTCTTAATCAATTCCCCTATTCACTTCCGTTCTGATGCTTTAAATGTCTTCTAATTTGTATATATCTCTAGAAATTACGTCTAAGTACTACTGTAGGCACTATTGGTGCTCCGTTATATGATGCCTTTTCATCTGTGAACCAAAACTGCACCATTGGTAATCATCAGTTGAGCACTCTAGAACATTCTGCTTCATTGCTTACCAATCATAGATATGCTTTTTATAGTTTTTTTTTTGACTACATGGGAATGGGTTGATATTCACAGCACGTGAAGCTGAGCTGCGGCAGTTGCGTAAATCCAACATGGAGTTTGAGGAGAGGAATGCTGCTCTGCAGAAACACGTTGAGAGTATGCGTACTGCAGTGGAGAAATTGGAGGTGGATGTGATACAGGAGCGTAGCCGCAACACGGTGCTGCAACAGCATCTAGAGACCTTACGCCAAGCACTCACAAGCAGCTTTGCTGGAGTCCCACTGCCAGGTAAGACTCTTTTTACCTTATGACTGTCTGACATGTTAAGTTTGACTTCTAGTGTTTGTACGATGTTGTGAATTTAAACCATGTGGCCTGCTATTGTAGTCCTATGGTCTTGGCTGTTTCTTGCTTATGTTATATTAGATACTGAAATCTTAAAGTGCATGCAGGGGAAGCTTCTGTGTCAGTGCTTTATTTCAACATGGCATTTTTTTTTTACTTAGTACTCTTACTCTTCCTAATAAAGCGAGACACATATTCAGTCCTTGCTCTCCTTCACTCATTTTGTGAAAATCTTACTAAAAAGAAGACACATGACCTGCAAACTCCTTGATTAAAAGAAATGCTGCATCTGTATTGTCAGATGCCAGGGAATCCACTTAGATACCATGAATGCCCAGCTGAAAGAGTTTGCTATAATCAACTGTGAGACTCAAATCAAAGAAAACCATGCTTCATTAGTCCCGATATCCTTGGAACTACTCATTTTGTGGAGTTAGGAGGGCATCATTTTACAGAATCTGTCACAAGAGGTGGTGCATGGCAAAATCACCTCCTACAGCAGTTTGTGTGTTGGCACAAATTACCCTTAGCAGTCTTAACTTTTTGGAATTGCTGCGGTCATCTAAATATTCTGTGGCTCATTTTACTATGTTAATTATAGGTAGCGGGGAAACACCCACGATGGAAACTATTGATTCCTACATGAATAGGCTGCACAGTATTATTATGGCTAACCCACAGGAGAACGAGAATCTTATAGCCACAGTCCGAGATGTGGTAAACAGACTTGAACGCTAGCGACTGGGTAAGCGCTCACTCTTTAGGCTGCTTTTGTTTGGCATCTGCTCTGCACTTGTTCTGACACTGGTTCTTGGGCTGATCACCATATTGTACAAAGTTTTCTTCCTCAAAGCTGCAGGAGCAAGTTGATTTAATGAAAGTCAAATGTTGTTGAAAATATCCAACAGCATTAAAGGGTTCTGAAGTTCCCTTTAGCTCCAAGATCTTTTATATAAAGACATAAATAGCTGTTTGTCCTTTTATTCATTGTGATTGTGTAAGGTGAATAAGCATGCTGACAGAATGGTGTTAAAAAGGAATAACAATTATTTACGTTTTAATGACAGGTTGACTAATTTAGAAGAAGGTTGCTTTCTTGAGTGAAGTAAATCTGAAAAATACTGCATTAAATGTAGAATCCGGTGGTCATAGAGAAATTTTGTCTCAAGAGCTTACAGGTGAACTCATCTCTGTTAAAAACTGAAAATACCCTACAACTACCCGCTCCGTAGAACCTATAGTCAAGCTCTTACATTTATGAAGGTTTACATGTAAATGAAGCACTGATGAGTGGTTCAGGCTATATGTAGCATTTGCTGACACTTTAATGATCGTGTGGCTTATGCATAGATTATTACTGAGCTCATGCTTCTGTATTTTTTGCTTCTGTTTAACAGCTTAAAAAACTGTAACAGGGAACTGAGTAGAAAAACAAATCAACAAAGAAATATCAGTCTTTCTGCATTACTGGGCTGCTTCGCATTTCCTGCACCATCTATTCCCACACTTCTCCAGTGATGCGCAGGACTAGAGAGCCATTAGGAGTTTGCCTGCTTCTATTTTAACTACGTACATACCTGCATAAATGCCTATTCTTTAGGCATTTATTATGTAGAGATCTACTGTACATGTCTTGACTAGTGTTTAGAAATGCAAATAAAGCTGCTGTTCTGCCATCTGCAAATATGAAGACAGGGCTTTTCATCCTTTCTGATTCTGACCTTTTGTGATATTGTGTAGAACAGCTAATTACACGTTCCCCATTACAGTGTGGCTTAAGCTAAAAGATCATTGTCCTTCCAGAGGGTAGCCAGATGGAACGGACTGTAGTTCTAAGAGATGACTGAGCTCCCAGCAGAATAGAGAAGTGCCTTTACTGCTGCTATTTATGAAGGGAACAGCTTGTCGATCCAGGTCTGGGATTTTTCAGTAGCTCATCAACCTCCTCATTTTCATATACTGTTTTCAATTAGCACACTTAAGCTCGAAAAGAGAATTGGGGATGAGGAGGTTTTACAGAATGTGTGAGAGGGAAAGCAGTTTCTCATCAATCGGTTATTAGAAGGGCATGCCAGGCCCTGAAACAGATGTTTGTCCTTAAAGCACCATACCAGAAAAATCATCTCAAGGCTACTAAAATCTGCACTTTGCTTCTCATGTCAGAGGGATTCTTATTTCCTAAATGACAGATCTTTTCTGTGTTCCTAAAAATGCAGGTATTTTTCTCTTGGAGAAACTGGATTCAGCCATAATTGCTTTGGAAAAAATAATTCTTGCTTTAGAGTTCTTCCTTCTACTTTATAGTTGAAAAATAGGACTCCATTCCCTTCTTCCTCCTCCCACCACCTTCCCTCTTTTCAGCAGCAAAAGTGTGAGGCAATTAAAAATGTGATTAATAATCACCTAGTTTCATTATACAAATACAGACATGTAACTGGATATGATGATCAAGTAATTCATAGGGTTATTAATTACACTGACGTTCCCTTGGCAATGATGGTGTTTTGTGACAAGATCAGGGTGAAGGTTGGGCTTTATTGGATGCAAACCTAGAAGAAAGTAGAGCTTCCATAGAAGAGAGAGGCTTTGGATAGAAAGGTTCATCTGGCATCCGATAAACCCTATAAGCAAACTGTCGTCATCACTGTCCCTTTGTTAACATGCATGTGAAGTATATTCATTTTCCTAAATGTAATCTCTATCAACCAAACGGTGTGTTTGATGTTGAGATACACTACAAATCAATTTCATAGAAGAAATCAATTTTTTACGATACTCTTGAAAACCACTGTACTTCACAGAACTGAGGTGGGGTTTGGTGGCTTAGTACATTGTATTTAGTGACTATTTGACTATACTAGTGAATGGTTTTGTCTTTCTGTACTGCATGGTAAAGAGAACTTCTTTGTGCAAACAGTATATGGGGAGAAGAGAAAGTTTTTTCATTATTTAGCACTCTGGATGGCAAAAGGAATTCAGTTACAGTTCTGTCTCTATAGGCTTCTTTGCTGTTCTTATTAATACTGTGTTTTCAGATAAACCATCGAAAAATAATGTCACAGTGCCTATTTAATCCTAGCAGATTGTAGTCTCTAACACTTATTTTTCTGTTTTGTCTGCAGGTCTCGTAACCCAGGGATGCTTTACAAAATTTTTTTGGCCAGTGTGGAATAAGAAGCCATGAGGGAAAGACTAGGGGTGGGAGGCAGAATTGCAGGTTTATCCTGGTGCCTGCCTTTGTGGTTTGTCGGTGAGACAAACAGATCAATGCATTAAAAGGTTTTAAGAAGCCACGGGACACCACGCACTAAAACATTTGGAACTGTTCTCTGTGTAAACATTTAAGAGCATGCAACTTTTGTGCAATCTTCAGTTTCTTATTAACTTTGCTGAATGTGAGGGTGCATACGTTCTATGGACAGACTGACTGTGGAGATGAAATCTCACAGTTCGTGAAGTCGGCCTACGTGTTGTAGTAATAGCTTCAATGTGTTATATTGCCTACTGTCTTCTAGTGTCTTTTATTTTGTTTTCATGTTTGTTGTGGGATTACCTTCCTCCACTTTAGTTTTCTTCTTTTGATCTTGTTATCTGATACTTGCAGTACTGGATGGCAGCGCTTGTTTTCTGCTGTAACGAGCAGTCTTCCTTGGTGCGCTGTCTTGTCCTACCCTGCCTGCTATGTTTATGTAAGCTTTCCTTAAGCAGAGTCTTGGTTTTTGTGTTAGCCTGCAACTTCTACAATGTGAGTTTGCTCCCTGCTAGAGACTGGCTGTGGTTGATGCTTTGTGTCTCTCTTCTCCTGTAACACAGACTTCTCTCCCCGTTCTCTTCAAGCACCTCTCCTGCACATAGCATCCTACTTTTCTGTGAAGGTCTCCTGTTATCTCTTGAAAATGTTTGGTGAAACATTTTACTACTGCAAAGGGCAGTGGTAAGCAAGATAGAAAGTGAAACGTTAGTTCTTGTCAGTTAGCAGGGAAAACGGGAATCTCCATTTTAGACTAAAAGTACAAATCTTGTACTTCCTCTGATACGCTGCTCAGTCTAATTTAATGTTACTGCCTTGTTTTTGAGAGAAAGATCTCATGGTGAGAGCAGTATTCTATAAAAAGAGAAATGGGCAGGGGGATTGCATTTTTTATGCCTTCCTGAAATCACAGTGCAGGGAAGCGATATGCCTGGAAGCAGCACGTGTATTTTTGCATGAATTATTAGAGCAGAGAAGGTTATTAGCAGCTAGGTCCCCACAGCAGCCCATGGAATTCTACGTTACAGCCCATAAGTGCTTTCACCTTTTGTACAGTTAAAGTACAGCCTGTGGAGCCTATAGCATTCAGGATATTATGTTCCAGTGTGACCTAAATGGCCTTTCACTTACAGACTCTAGCATGCAGAGTTCTGCTTGATGTAACCTTGCTGAGCTATGCTGCTCCTCCTGTCAAAGATGAAGGCACCTGTTGTCTGCACTAACTTATGCAAATCATTTGCTGCTCTTTTGTTCCTGTCAAATTCTTAATTCAGACTTTGGTTGAACACTTGTTGGACATCTCTGGGCTTTGTGGTAGTGGTTGAAATGCTCGCTCTTTCACATGACAATCTCCTTGCTCCTCAAGACACCTTTAAGATTTCCCCGTTATGAATTGGAGATTGCATTCATTACTGGAGTGCATTGCAGTCAGCATCACTTTTAATGTATCTGTAATGCAAGTATTTGAAGATTAAAAAGCAGTTTCTTCTTTTCCCACGCTGTACACATGGATTTCATGCTTGCCTGAAACCACCTCCAGGTCAATACCTTGTATGTCAGGTCTCCGTTTACTCCTGGGCTTATTGCTGTACCCAAGCAGCAAAGATTTCCATGTAAATTCAAGTCTTCCTTCAGGGAGGAAACTCCTTTTTTTTTTGTCTTCGGTCTCATCTTCAGGACTTTGCAAAAAGGAACTTCAGTTTGCTGCATTGACCTCCATTTTCCTTAGCATGAATGAGACCAACTAGTGTTGGTGTGAACTTTTTTAGTGGATTCTATAACAAATATTGTGCGGGGAAGAAATCCTACAGCTTAATGTCTCCGGAAGAAGCACTGATACCTTCATCTCCTGTGTGTATCTTGGTTTTTAAAATTGGTGATATTTGACTTTAAAGTGGCCAAAATGCACTGCATAGCCAAAAGTTGATTTACAAAATTCTAAAGCTCAGCGTGTGGCATCTTACCTAATACCTGGAGTTGTATCCCATAAAGACTCCAGCAATTGCTATGTAATATGATAGTAGGATGCAATTCCAGGCTGTGAGATGCATGTACTGTAAATAAGGTATGGGCGGCTGCAGGCTGCCCCTGCATACATAAATTCAGTGCAGCTGTCAACTCATGGCATACTGCTAATACATTCTGTTGAGTGGAATGCTAGTGCTATGGGATAGGAAATTTAAGGTGATATTAGCCAGGGGCTGAAAAATATCTTGCTTTTTCCCACAAGGAAGGAGAAGAGGTGGCATACCCCTCTTAGAGCATCTGGGGAAAGACTTACGTTCTTGCTCACCAATGGTGTGATAGGTGATGTTTTGTCTCATTAAGAAGCTTCTTATTTACATCGATTAACCCTGTAAAAATGTCTTTCCAATGTTTTCTAAATGTCCCCTCAGTTTATGTTTTTCAGTGTTGGCCTGATTAAAAAAAAGTAAAAGATGAGGAGAAAAACGGAATAAAATGCTTTTGTCACTTGGAGAAATGTTGAGAAATAAATGAAAACAGAATCCATTTGCTGGATTAATGTGTTTGGAATTGTTGAGATGCCAAGTTTTCTGTACAGTGTTTTTGTAATTAAACTTTGGAGTTCCTTTGTTTTTAAGAAGTTGATGTGCATGGTTGATGTTTGCTTCATTAAAATTATTCAACGCTGAATCCACTCTGATTAACCTTTAACTGCATTTTCATGAAAGAACTATTACTAGCATTGCTGTCGTCTGAGATATTTTGGCAACTCCACGTTAACTTTGGAAAGGAAATAATGTGCCCCTTCCACCTCTTCATCCTAAGTGTGTATCTCTGAAAAAGCTAAAGGAAGTAGGTATTCTTTATAGCGATGAAAACTTCAGAGGTCTTTGATAGCTAATTGTTATCAGGGCCCTTCCTGTCATCTTTGTTTGCCAAGTTAAGTAACTTTAGAAAAACGTCGTGAGTTTGTCACTCAGCCCTTTTGTGACATCCTTGTCTTCCTTTGTCCTCCCTAATTTCCCACCACCATATTTATTTTCTCTTCCTGTAAGAAGCTTTTATATCATATCTGTTGCCCCCCACTTGATTTTCTTTTCCCCTACTAGATTTTTATCATGGATCTTCTGCTTGCTCACTATGGAGCTAAACCGTAGCCTCGTGAAAATTGTACTTTGGGTGTAGATCCTCTGTGCAGCACTTTGCGTGACTTCTGTGTGCACTAGTGTTCTTTCTGAGTTCACAGTGCTGTAAGCGACCACGTCTTTACAAGTTTTGTGGTCACATCTCATTATTTTGATTGCCAAATTAATGCCTGGTCTTTCGTATACCAACAGAGTTGGTTCACATACTGTCTACTATCTGGGACAAACTGCAGATCTAGATTTACAATGCCTTGGAGATTTTGTAAAACAGCAATTCTGAAATGATAACGATATGAAAAATAGAAGAAATGTAGGGAAATCTGTAGGAGAATAGCTGCCATGTGACACTGGCTAGTCCAGAGTTGGAGAAGGTAATAGCAAAACAGGCGCACACGTGGAGGAAAAAAATAAAAGCAAGGTAGCAGTAAGTTTGTTCTAAGACAAAGCTCTAGTTCCTTTCTAACCTGTGGTGCCATACGTGGCATCAGAACCAGATGGTGGGCAGTCGTGCTCAATTTAAGACAACGTAGTGTAGTGTAATATTTCCACTGTTTTTTTGTTTGTTACTAGCTGTTTACTCTGCTGGTCAGTTGGACCAGGATTAATAATCATTTAAGGGAAGTTAGGGGAATTTGAAGGCTTTGGGTTGTTTTAACAGGAAAAGATCACTTCCTCTTTCCTCAGGCAGGTTCCTGTTGGGAATGTATTTGGAATCTGAAATTAGGGCTTTCTTTAATCTTTTGCTTTAGGTCAGTTGTGTCCTTTAGAGTGAGGAGTACGCTTAGGCCTATCCTCTACTTAGACCGTAGAATTTTTCTGCTTGTGAACCATGACTAGGTTTGCTGCTTCTTTCTTTCTCATTGCTCATAGTATTGAGGGATTTTTTTAAACTTTTTTAACTTTTTTGAATATATTCATGATTTGCTATCTTAACTGCAAAATCTCTGGATTTTGTATGTATTGTACCATTTTGGTATGTGGTAAAGTATCCATGTTCATTATGTAATGAAAGGACAAACATTTATATAAACTGATTTATGGGTTATATTAATAAACCTGTAATTCTTACGCTGTGGGATTTTGGTTTTTGTAATTTAATGTGTAGACAGTGATGGTTTGTGTATCTGAAGAGATACAAATCGGAGTTTGTGAAGGTTTGAAGCTTAAGTCTGTATTATTACTGACATATGGAGACCTGTGCATGCACATTTTTGAGTATTTGTACCAAAGTAATGACAAGCAAATGCAGCTAGGATATTTCTGAGCACAATTTTGGAGGGCAGCAAGAGGTAAAGGTGGCTGTACGAATCACATTAGACATGAAAACGTGCCAAAGTTTCGTAACTTAGAGAAACGCCTGAGAAGAGAGGTGATGCTAATGGCAGATATTGCTGAACTATGGCTAGCATGTGATCTCCATTTCAAAGTTATGTTGGTAGGGAGATGGGATGAATGATCCACTATTCTCTCGTTTTCCATTTTTGACTTTGTTTCACCCTGGTATGAGGACAAATGCAACACAGGTTTGCTGCGTTTGTGTCTATTTGTAGCCACAATGCAATGTTCAGACAGCTCGGTAGCTTTGAAAATAAATGTTTGTTTTAAACTATCCAGATCTTATTTGTATGTGTGTCCTGATAAGGGAAACTTAGGATTGAAATGCCATCAACTCTGTTAATTACTTCACGAAGTGCTGAAGTAATATTTGAAAAGTTCTGCATAGAGATGGAGAAGTAGAGAAACGGTGTAGGAGAAGAGACTGCTTGTTCAGCTGAGTGGAGAATTGGGTCATGTGAAAATAGTTAAACTGGGTTTTTAGGTCCTGATACTGAAGTGCTTAAGCATCTTGTGAATGGTTCCACTGAGTTGACTACACTCATAAAAATTGACTCCCCAAATTAGTTGCCACATCAGGGCTATAGATATAGAAATAGAAAGAAAAAAAAATGAAGAACACCTTAAAACAGAAATCCTGGGGAAGCATATATTCTTGAAAAAATATTTGAAAATACTTATTTAATGGGAATACATTTAAAGTACTGCAAACAGTTACCCAGTTAACCCGTTAATAGGGCTTGAATCCGTTGCGTGTTGCTAACCAGGTATGTCATTCTATTTAGAATGCTCCTTTTTCTTCGTGCTATGTCTTTATATCAGGATTGTGTCATCAGAAATCAAGCTCCTTATCTCTAAGTATACGTAAATAATTCACTCGTATTAGAAACTGTTCTGTGTAGCAAAACTTCTGCCCTAGCTTGCACGTTTTAGGGCAAGAGAACATACTCTCTTTTTAACATGATAAATCGTGCAGTGGGATTCTGAAGGGGCCTGCTAGGGGCTTCAGCAGACGGGGCAAACTATTTTTGCAATGCTAAAAGGAAAATTGTTTCACATTGGAGATTGTGGAAATACAAGGTTGTCCAAGAAAGTGTAAGTATGGATACGTTTTGCTAATTTGTTACGCAGGTTGCTTGCGGCATGTGGAAAGGAAAGTTTTGTTTAAAGAGTTGAGACGCTCTCTGGTTTTAATAAACAGAAAACCTTAATTTTCCTGCTGATAACTGGAAAAGAGTCCAGCTGGTCACAAGCACTAATGTTTATAGAGTATAAGCTTTAGGACAAGTAAGGGAAGGGAATTACGAAAATTGTAAGCAGGATACTCTTCCAGACTTACGTAAGTACATATTTTTAATTTGAATATTCTAAGCATAAATATTTAAGCAGTTTGTTAGAATTAATTTCTTACGTGCATATCTGCTCAGGCCTGGCAAACAGGGTTCTGGTGCTGATTTACCCTAGCTCTGTAGCTGGCCCTGTGCTTATGCAGTACAGAGTGGTTGAAAAATTTGGCCTTGTTGATATTAAATCATAATGATGTATGTATTGTTGAATTGATGCAAGTTATTCTAAGAAATAAGAAGATTCTAAGATCTTTCGCCTTTTTTTTTTTCCTGTTGATAAAATAGTTCATCTCCTAAAGTTGTTGTGTACTACTGTTGACAGGTTTGTAGCTTTGCTCTCTCCTGCTCTGGAAGGTGAAAGGCATTCTCACTCTTCCCTAGACTGATGTCTGTGCAATGAAGTCCGTCTGATCTTTTTGTTTATAAATTTGGATCCTAAATACTTACATATAAAGAGTTCTGCATGTCCAAATCCTTGGGTGCTAGATATCCATCTGGCTTCACTGAATTGAGTAGAAGAGTGATGCATCAACTGATTACCTGGCTGGCTGGGAATCAGAAAGAGGTCTAGTTTTCCATCTGGAGTAGTAGTACCATGGGATTTCTCTTTCTATTTCATATGAGCAGGTTTAGTTTTATTAAATCTGTTTCTGTGTTAGTCAAGAGAGAATTCCCTCACCTAATTTATTTTAAATAATATTGCTTAAGCCCAGGACACTTCCAGAGAAGTCCCAAGCTGAAATTTTAGGCCTATAAATGTACTAGTTCAACCCTCACCCTTCAAAATACATGTTAACAAGTGTATTAGTGTTCTCATTCTTCTCAGAGGAAGTCAGTTTTCCTCTATGACACTTCAAATTCCTGCCCAAGTTGTTGTTGTTTCTTTAATATTAGAGGAAGAGAAGTAAACTGTTTGGACTGGGGGAAGAAATGCAGGAAGTTTATCAGAAGTGCAAGCCAGCAGCTGGATGGCTGAGTCCAGGAGAGTGAAAAGCTCTGGAAAATTAATCTTAACGACTTTCCTGGAAAGGACTGTGGCTTTTTTAGCATGAATGTTGTATATGTTCTGAAACAGCAGCACACATGCTGTTTTCCTTGTGTGTAAGTATGGATTATAGAGGGTGTTGACATTGTGCTCGAGAGATTTCAGTTCTCTTAAAACACTTCTGTGGAAATAAAGCATCCGCTCCTTTAGAAGAAATGTGGCTGCATACTGACATGTGGCTTTCACGCATATGCTATGAACTTGATATGCAGCAGGGAAGGGTATAGTTTTTCTTCTGCTTACTAGCATTAATAATGAGTGGCCCTGGCATGTGTAAATGCACAGTCAACAGAGTCAAATTCTGTTTACAACCCATTTTTTTCTGGAGAAGGTAAGAATTACCTTCTATCCTCACCCCATTAAAATCTCTTAAGGGGCTTTGTAGGATAAGGACAGCAGGAGTAAGAGGATACAGGTTAATGTTCTTGAGGTTAATGTTCACCTACTGCGAGTGCAGAAATGGTTGAGTTTTTAGCCTCAGTAAGTTTGGATTCAGACCTGCAAATTCCATACATTCTTATAGTGCTTTTGGGCAGAAAAAGTAGCAAATGTGTGAAAATGGAATTCCAGCTGCACCCTAGTTTCAGGACTTCACAGTTATGTGGTAAATGTGCATTTCCAGATGTCTGAAATGTCTATCCACATAAGGAAAAGAACCCATTTCTACTGGAGGAAGCAGTGCCCTCTAATGATAAATCTTGATATCTCAAAATGAGAGTGCAAAAGTCTGTTGGTGGGAGCCAGAGAGCTTCTGGATACGGAAACTTAAGTCAATTCCCTGATTTTTGTTCTAGGCAGATGGTCGTTTCTTGTGGTTTGTGTTTTGGTTTTAGTTTTTTACATTATTTTATTTCTTTCATGCACCTACATTATCCTTTTCCTACCATGCTTAGAGAGCTGGTCAGGGTCGAAGTGGTACAGCAAGCATTCTTGTGTTATAAGGAAATGCTGGTACAGCAAATAAAACATGAACTAAGTTTGCACATCTTTGAAGTTGTCGTTCTGGCAGCAAGGAATGGCTGTGACAAAGGTTTCTAGTTGGCTGAAGCCGGTTCTGTGTGTTGGCTGATATGTAAAATCAGCACAGCTGACTTACTGTCTAGCTTCCTAACTAGTAGGAGCTGTGAATACATAAAGCCATGTAATGGAAGCTTTGCAACTGTTGCTATTTACATAGTACTGTGACTTTGCAGAGCTGGTTTTCATTTTGGGAGCCTGCAACAGCTTCACACTTAAACAGCACTGCCAGCTCTCTGGAGCTAGAGCGTATACAGCATAGTGGTATCTGCTTCACTATGATCTTACTCCAGCCAAGAGCATCCGTGCCCAACTGAACTCCTCATCTGATGAGTCAACTGACTCATCAAAATAGTAGAAAGCTACCCGTCTTTTTTCTTGCTGAAAGCTTCGTGAATTGGCCGAGCTCACATAGAGGTCTGGCAAGCACTAGGGTTTGTGCAAAGTAAGCAGAGGATCACAGAGGAGAGAAGGGAAAAGCAGGAACTCCTTTCTGGAGATATGTTGCTTGCATTTTGGCTCACTGTTTCATGAAACTGTACACTGAAATGAGGTGGGAGCACAGACTATAGAGAACCATCCCCTTTTCAGCATCTGAAGTTGTCAGTAAGTACGTGACAATCTAAATCTAACTCCTAACTTCATGCTGTTGACTTTATCTGTATGTTTTCCTGTCTTCCTTTCCCTCTCTTGCCGCCTTCTTCGTGCTAAGCTGTTTCAGCTTAAAACCAGCTAAAATCAACTAAGTGCCCCTGCCAACAAAGATTTTGCCTATAGAGAAATTTTTTTGTCAACGCATGTCACTGGAGGAGTAGTGAATTTGGAAGGGGCCCACAACTACTGCAGTTGAAGTGTTTAAAAAAGGCAAAAGTCTGAACATAAGTGTTTTAAATTTTATTTTCTGTGTAATGGGGGCAACAAATCAAGCCAGCAACAGTGCCATTCTCTCTGGTACCAGTTTCCAAGCCAACTGCCTTCCAAACAAACTGAAGGCATAAAATCAAGACTGCTTAATCTGAGGGGAGGGAGGTGAGGGGCAAGATCATGTTACTGATAAAAGAAAATAGGCAAAATAACAACTGCCTGGCTTTCTCCCTTGGGGTATGTGTCCGACTGTAGAAAGAATGTTTATGGAAGAATATGTTGTGTTGTTTAAGTGTGCTTCAAAGAACGTGTTCTTTCTTACCTTGTAGAAATTCCTCCTAATGGAATTCACTCCCAAGCATCTCAGTTTTTTTCCTTTTCTTTTTTTTTCAGACCATAAGTCAGTAGAACTGATGTATATTACCCATGGGCCAGCTTGTACAGGGGTAGCTTAATCTGATCACGTCCTTACCTTGAATTGAAAATCTGTTGTATTTAATGGAGTGTTAACTCAGTTTATTCTCTGGGATTTGTGCAGTAATTTTATTGCCTGCAAAAGGAACAATTTGAAGCCAGATGAAGTGTAGGTATACTCTGTAACATACCTGCTGAGCTTGGCAATGATGCCTGGACATGCTTGCCATGTTCTGGTGTTTATGTTTTCTCATCACATCTCTTGCATCTCTTTCTCTGGTAGTCCTGCTTTGAGCTTGAGGGTTATCTCCCTTGTTTCAGGAAACAGATCTATACGTACTGCATCTGGTCTGTTTCCAAATCTAGTATCCCATCTTGGACTAATGCAGCCCTTCGATTTCTGGAGGTTTTCATGGGTGTAACCACAGGCAGGATTTGATCTCTACGTTTTCCTTAATATATCCCAACCATGACTTAATCTTTGTCCCTTCTCACCTTCAGTCCTGGCCTCCCCAGTGACTCTTCACTGCTGGAGTTTACTATTTGCCTTGCATGGAGTCATTCATTTGGTGCTTTCTCTGTCTCTCTGAATCCTTTTGACGTTCTATAAACTTCCTTTTCTGATATAAGTGACTGCAGAAGGAGTTCAAATATACTCCTTAGGAAGTGGCTGTTACGCAGATGCAATTTTGCTTTGGTACCAACCAGCAATACTGAGTGTCACCTGTTATTTCATGGACAATTGCTGTTTAGGAATTCAATTTTTAGTTAAACTATGCTGTATGCTATCATCTACGAAGGCTTATTGCACTCTGGCTTTGTTTTCATCTTCTTTGTCCTGATTCAGTCCTGTACAACAAGAAAAGATGTGTCAAATGTTCTTGGCAGTGCAGACAGGCATAACAACAACAGTGGATTCTGATTCAGTTTTTACTAATAAGGCTCCTTGGTAGTTGAGTTGAATGATGTTGCAGCAGAACCTACAGTGACTTACAGCCTGAGACAATGATAATGTTAAAGAAATGGGTTTCTCTAATGCTGAAGCACCAGCAGAACAAAGACAGAGGGGAAATCAAGGACAAAGAACAAAAATCAACTTACAGTTGATTGTGCAGTGTGACAGACTTTTATAAAGACGTTTCTCAAATGCGGCTGTTCTGTGAGGGAGAATGGCATAGATCAGCATCCATGCCTTAGGACACAAAGCTGAATTGTTCAGAGGTGGTCTTAGAACTTCCTTGTGATAAGAGCACAGACAACAGTTTACTGAACATTAAAAACCATTTGGATGTTGCTAAATTACTAGGTAGTATGTGTTTAACGTGAATGAGGCACACAACGCCACTTCTGTTGAACTGGTGTGAATACATTGTGGTGTTTGTGCTGGTTACAGAGCACAGACAGCACTAACTTACTCAAAAACCCTTCCGGGGCACACCTATGCCCAGAACTAATACGAAGTATCAGGTTTGTTTGTCTCAGTTCAGTTTGTTGTTTTGTGGTTTTGACTTTTTGATCTAGTAGTAGATACTTCACAACTAGATGTACTGTTTTGTAGAGCCAAAGCTTCAGAGGGAAGTTTTGGCCCCCTTGAAATTAACGAGAATTTACTCACCGAATTTGCGGGAGCCAGGATTTCATCTGCAGTCTTCAGCAAATTATATAAGTGGTTATGGATTATCAGTCTGTTGGGAAGCTGAAACTGGCTCTGCAGCTTTTCCTAGGCTCATCCGGTATCTCCAATCCTGCAGTGCAGCTTCACAGAGGAATCTGCATGGGGTTTCTCCTAAGAAAAATCAAAGAGGAGCTCCTGCAATGCAAGACGAGACTGAAAAAGCATACATTTCTCAAGCTAAGATAGCAATGCTCTTTCACATACAATGAGGTCACTGTTTCTCTGTTGAGTTTCTCATAACACTGATACTTACCAGCTGGGTTCCAATTTGGTGATAAAATATCAACACTTTAAAATCCTAGCAATGAGAGAGTTTCAAATACAGAAATGTCAGTCCCATCATTTAAAGAGACACTTTTGTTACTTTCTGTCACTGCTGCTACTTTTTCTTGATGATAGGAAATTTCAATTCAACTCTGAAGTTCTCTAGTAGTAAATTCCACAAATCTGGTATTTCACTATCCAAGGCCAATGCTTTTTGACATCACAGGAGGTCTTTTGAGAGGAAGGTGTCCTCAGAGCGAGGTGGGAGGACTGAGCCTGGATCCAGATAACCAAGGTTCAGTTTCCAGGCTCTGAGATAGGCTTTTTGTGTGTGACAGATACTATTTCTGTCTCATGGTCTGGTCAACATGCTGGTGAAGGATACTGAGATACTTCAGTGATGACGATGATAAGAGAACGGATGTAGACAGAGTTCTTGGGCGGGTCATTTGTTTTTCTCTGCCTCAGTTCTTTGCTGTGCAAATGAAAAGAGTAAATGTCATCCCTTTAGACTGACAGCTGCCTGAAAAAAGGGCTTGGTGTTAGCCTATGTGTCAGAGGCGTCCAGGAAAGATCACTGTGATCTGAATAAGAATCTGTGGGCACTGTGCTGTTAAATCACGTACCTCCAGTGACAGTTTTGGGTATAGTTAAGAGGGTTAGAGATTGGAAATAGTAATTTCTTGTTGACATTTTTATTGTTATTCAAGGTAGACTTGCAGTGTCTTTTTCCTCTTTGAGTTGTGCTGCCTAAAATAATACAAATATTGCAGTTGAATCTTATTTTCATTATTCTTTCTCGTTTCATTATTCTTGCCTTCAAGAACACAATCAGTGGATAAAAGTGAATGAATGACATGACTGAGTGTGGGAGCCAGAAATAATCTTTTGACTGAACTTGTTCACCTAGCCAAAAGTTATCAATATAATGAAAGTGTGATTTTTAACCACCTTTAGGCATAATGGTCCAGTCTGCCTGGACATATATTTATGTGAAAATACTTAGTTTTGGTGTGGATGTGTTAATAAAATGATCCAATATTAATATCAGTATCCATACAGTCTTACATAATTTAAGTGTATCAGTTTAGAAAATTATTTTTAGCATACTAGTGAGCCCTGTCTGTGTGTGTTGTCTACACAGACTGCATAGTAAATAATACCATTACAGAAAATTTGTTTCTCAGGATCCTGGGTTCACCACTCTCCCCTATCTATATCTTCTCTTCGCTGGACTACTTAGTCTTTTCTGAATTTCAGTCTTGCTTCTCACTCAGGTCAGGGTGAAGTGTGTTTCCATCGCTATTTGGAAGATTCAGAACCAACGACGGGCTGCTACAAGGGGTTTAGCTGGGGAGGCACGAATACCGAGTGCTGTTTCAGGTGAGGGAGGAGTGGCACTGCCAGGAAACTTGCGTTGTGATTAGGAGCTGGTCATTACGCTGGGAGAATGGAGCTGCATACAGAAGAAAACTAGTCAGTCAAAGTGGTGGTTTTGCACCTTTTCTATATGAGGGGGAGGTCACAGGTGAGAAATCTTGTTTTATTAACATGGTGTGAAGTTGGGAGAAGAGGAGAGGATAAAACAGATCAGACTTAGGCTTCGTGGGTAGATCTAGAGCTGGCTCAGCTGCTGCCCATGAGGGAAAGGTTCCTGTCAGCTCCTGATCTCCCAAGAGATGTTGTTTGTTGAGTTTCCGTGATGAGACGGTTCAGAGCTAGTGTCAGTCTGGATGGTTCATTAGTGTAAATGTCTGGTTTAGGAGGTATGTGTTCAAGCAAAGACTTCTAAATATAAAATAGTCTTGTGAAGTTTTCATCTTATGAATATTCACTTATGGAATTTACATTTTGTTTTTCATCTCTGAGCTTCTAGAACAGAGCCTTACACAGAGGACAGCCCTCCCATCTGTCTGAATAAACTCTCTGATGCGGAGATTTTGCACAAACAGTACCTTGTGGTTTAATATGTCCATACTACCTAGTATCTTTCAGAACACTTTGAAGACCCAGCCATTGTCACTAGCAAGCTCTAACAATGTAGGACTTCAGCAGAATTTTGATCTCCTGTGTGCCCCTGAATGTGTTGACTGAAGTGGTGGAGGTGCGGGTGGAACTGGTAATAGTTTTGCCTTGAGAGAGAAAGGTTATTTGGGTAGCTGTTCTTGATGAACTTGGGAGAGAGCAAACACATCTGACCCATGCTTGTTGGGCATCTGGAATGGATGCTTTGGAACTACAGGGAAGACTACGTCTTAGGATAGAGGGTTATCACTAGAGCTTGAAGAGATACCCGCCTTCTCTATCTAGACCTGCTTACCATGGTTCGTGACTTCTGAGGGCGTTAGCTATTGCTGTCAGTCCTGTGCTTTCACATACACTGCAATCACCCGAAAAGGAATGAAATACATAAGTAGGGGTATACATTCTTCACAATCCCGATTGCAATACTCTGGGATGCTTGATTGCTTCTAGGCAGAGGGGTTTGCTATACTGTTCTCGTTTACTTTCTTTTTTCAGCTATGTATCAAGCTATTTCCTAATCTGGGTTCATATGGTGGCTAATGGAACAGAATTGATGCAATTGCTCCAAAAAAAAAAGGCTTTTAGCCAACAGATTCTAATTAAAGCAACCCCTTTTTTTTTTTCCAGAGGAAGAAAAAAAAAATCCTTCAAAGAGCCCACTTTCTTTGTATCAGATGAATATATATGCAATAATTTGCCAGCCTGATGGAGACAGAAGTTGAAATATGCTTGCAGCAGTTATATTCAACCATATGTAAGCGCTGGCACTACCTGGAGCTTATTTCTCCCACAAGGTGATATTTCTACCATGTAATCGTGCTGCTTTCTGCTCTAGGCAGCATTAGGGAGAATGTGTCAGAAAATTTGTCAAAATGGCTTTCTGTCAGAAGATTCCATTTTAGTTATGCCCATGGGGAAAAAACGCACCGGTTTAGTTGAAAATTCGTAGTTCTTGGGTTTGACCAGCTTGAGTTTTAGGGGCAAGTCCATATGCCCCATTGCAGAAGCACTTGCGTTTACAAATCCTGCCCTCAGGTTCTCCAGGGAGATGGTTTCTTTGATCTCGCCTGCTTCTTCCATATGCTTAGTTGCTCAAGCAGAGATAGAAGAGAGGAGCTTTTCCTAGCAGGCCTCTGCTTCCATGGAAAAAAAAACCCACCACACTTCTAAACATTATTAAACAATTGAATTTCAAATGTGTGGTAGGCTCTCGGTCACCAAAGCCACGTGCAGCCATGAAAACAGTGGGAAGGGGCCTAGGTTGTAGTTAAGGAGCTGTACTGCCATGATGTGACATGGACTGCTCATTGTACCACCTGGGTCTAATCTGAGGGAGGGCGGGATTACCTTATTTCTAAACCTTATCTCTCTTCCAAATACGCCTGCAATGTCGGACTGAGAAATCAGTGCTTAGGAGAACAAAGAGTCATCACAAATTCAGTTTCCACTCCAAGTGCTAGGAGTATTTTTTTTTTTTAAACTTTCTTCTGTGTTAGTGAACCTACTTAACAAGCCTTAGCAAGGTAACTCGTTCCCTGACCCACAGCCATCCCCAGGAGGAGAGGGTGATGGAATGAATGAATTGCAGCTAACACATCCTAGCGTCAAGACTTGGTGAAGAGACACGGTGGATAAGTGTGCAGGAGGCTCAATGCATGAGAATCTCTGATTTTCTTCCTGCTATAACTGTCCCTGTGTTTCAGAACAGCTCTTCATAATTCTTTTCTGTTACTGTCCTAAAGACCAAACAATGTCTTACTCCCCCCTTGGAGCATTTTGATTCCCCGTGAATAGAGAGTCTTTCCCTATCGCTCCCTACAGAGCCCGGTGAGTTATATTGCTGAAAAGCCTTCCTGTCCGACATTCCATGGTTTTAAAAATAAATAAATAAATTCTTTCTCTGTCTCTCGCTTTCCTCCTGGTCCCTTACACCTAAGCTGGCTGTATCTGTGAAGCTCCAAAGCCTGGAAGTGATGCTGTTTGCCTCCGAGTTGAGAGGATTTTAAATCTGAGTGTAAAATGAGACTCCTACAGCAGTAAACAGAGTGATCATATACCTCCTTTGAAGTTACAATTTAAATAACCTCCAGGGCTTTACTAATGCAGGAAGCGAGCAAGAGGAAATAATTCCCCCCTCCTCCCCCCTCCCATTCCCCTCTCCAATGCAAGGAAAATGAAAATTAATTCCCTGGCAGAGAAGGGACACCAGTTTTCAGGGTATAGCAGAAGAGATGAACAGCTCTCACTTGCAGCTTAGTTAATGAGTCAGCACATATTCATTCATGGACACAATTTATTAACCCATAAACACTGCAGATGATGGTATTATCATTGTGATAAAGTAATTTTAATTTGCTGTATAAATTATAAGATAGCTACTGCATCCAAGGGAAGCCTGTGTCTGCTCATGTGTCCGGGTCCTGGCTTGGTGCTAGGGAGGGAAGAGAGAATCAGGGAAACAAAACGGATGAGTCCTAGCAGAACTACAGGAGCTGACCTGGTTGCAGACTACTTCTTGCTGGTTCCTCACTGCTATGGGTTGTTCCTGGTGCTGCTAATTCATGAAAAGGTGGATGCATGTTTTCAGGCCTCCAGCCCTACATCTGAATTGATGCCTGGATTTTTCCTAGAGGCAGACAGACACAGAGCACAAGTGAGTGTGCTTGGCATCTGACGGCACTGGAGGGGTATTTGGTGATGTGCTGGAAAGAGGTCATCCTGTGCTGAATAGACACAGCATTATATGCTCTTGAGATTGTAGTAGGTTCTTCTCTGTGGGCTGATGGCATATGGCTGTCAAATATGAGCACAGTGTGGCCTTCTGAGACCTTTGTAGTTAGTTTGTGCTGCAATGATATAATGGGACAGCTTTCCAGTGAGACAGCAGGTTTACGTACTACTAGAAGGACTGGGAACCGAGGAACCTGGAGAAGTAACACTCTTACTTGCCTGGATATTACTTGTTTGCCAGGCAGTTTAACTGTCTTTCCTAAGGAGAAATATGTGCTTGCCTGAACATGTTACTAGCCAGTCATTGACCTGACTGAAAATGTGGGGAATTTCCAAGGCAATTACACCTGCACTAATCATAATTTGTTCCTTAATCTAGGAGTATCTGTCTCTATGTCTGTGTTTATGTTAAGTTGCTGAACAATTTGATTAGGTGCTTTGAATAAACCGTGTAATTATGCCATAGATATTCCTGATGCATACACCATTTTCATTATCTATCACCGCCCATTGTTGTACTGCAATAATGCTTAGAGGCTACTATTAGAACTGGGGCTCCGTTGTGCTCGGTATTGTACAGACATGTAGTAGCTACAGTCGCTGTCCTGGAGAGGTTACAGCTTTACTGTGGTGTTACAACAGCCCATTATAGCACCCTCACAGACGTTAGTGACAAAATAGTTCCGTGGGTTCCATAGCGGAAAGAGCCTGGCAGACCTTTTAACCTGTGAAGGCAGCAGTGTTCCTGAATTCACCTTCGTCCGTATTTTTCCAGCATTATCAGTGCTGAGGCTTGTTAGACAGAATTTTAGGGAATGATACTGTCAAGTGTGCTTGGAACTGGCCGCTTCTGCTTTCTCAGTGAGTCCTGAGGGTGGAAGATTAGAGCCAGGCCATCCTCTTTCACATCCGTAGCATGGGTTTCTGTTTTGTCAAATGCATTTTATCGCGAGCTGAATTATTTCCCAGCTTTCTTTGTATTTTGCCAGATTCCCTTGACCTTGCGCCAATCAATGATGAATTGTACAAGTCCCCATCGAAAACACTGCAGAAGCCAGAGGAACACCAGCCTTACTGTGTAGTACATTAAGTCAAAATATTTGAAGCTTAAGACTGATGGATATGATTCTTCTATTTCAATCTGCTCCTTCAGATTAAAAAGCTGCTAAAAGCTTCAGCTTGTCTTGATGCATCTGCTGCTTCATGACCAATGAATGGCATGTCCAGGACTGGAGGCTGTGGGTAGGAGGATGATATTTTGTGATAAATGTATCTGATGGTGTTTTATGTTCAGAAAGTTTTTTAAAAGCCTTCTACAGCAAATGATCAATCTGTTAGAGAGGTTGCTGAAATAGCATCTAGCACTCCTTTGAGGAACAAGTAAAGTCTAAAAAGACCATAGACCTCTAACATATGCAAAGTCACTTTTTGCTTATGCCTCTTTCTTGCCTTCCTCTCCGTTGTGCTGTTACTGTGTTAGGTCGGCTATAACTGCGGTGTATCATTCTGTAATACGTTATGTATCAGGTCTTATTAATTCTGTAATACTTTTTACAGTTTCGTGGCTATATGATTAAATCTGCAAAGCATTGATATGAAAAACTATAGAATAACAGATTGTTGTTATTTTTCACTTGTCCTACATTCAGTTTTCAGTGTCAAAGGTTCATGAGCCAGATTCTGTGGTGATGGGAATCCATGATGGTAGAGTTGATTGATTTGAATTTAATGGTATGAGAATATGAGGGTTTCCTGAGTAAACTGGAAAGCTGGAAACGTGCTCAAAGACATAGCTGGTAGAACCAGTCCGTAAAACCTTTGAAATGATGGAAAGGCATAAATATTAGGCTTCTTGCTGTCAGACTACTGTGAGATGTCACAGCAGCAGTGGCAGAAGGAGGAGAGATGCGGAGGCTACAAAAGGCAACTCGTATTTCTGGAAATGGCTGGTGAGATTTCAAACTGGTTTTAGCTTGCATGAAACTTTGGGACTGAGGCCAAGCACTGTTTCTGGAATTTGAGGTTGACCCATGGCTAGGATTAAGGGTTTGAATTTAATTTAAATCTGAGGTTGAACGTAGTTGACATCTAGTGGTTGGGATTCTAGGAAATCGAAGGAAGCTTCCTTGGCTGACATGAAATTCGGTTTTCAAATACTGGTGAGAAATCAAATACATTTGAGCCGTGTTCCAACAACAAAACGAGAACCCAAAACGGTGACGCTTAGGACTGACCTCAACACCCTCATTTCTCCTGCTTTTTGGAACCTGGAGGCTGCGGGAGGGGCAGAGAAGTGAAAAAGATGTCTGGCAAATAGACTTTCAATTGGTTTAATATACAGGCTATTTTGCTGCAGTCTTAACTGGAGCCTCTTATTAAGAATCTGATGGCACTTCTAAACAGGGAGAGCTGCTCCCTTGGTGGGGGCCATCTCCAATCATGCACCAACATTGCTTTTGACATATTTATGACTCCAATAAAATCTCCCATCTGGTATATTTTAAAATAAAATTGAAAATTTATCACTTTCCTTTAGTTGGTTTGTCGTTCTCCCTGAGAGAAGATAGCCAGGCTGAGATTATTGCATCGGCAGCCTGTCAGCTGAGGTTAGGCTGAGGTGTGATTTAAATTTCAATACTTTCCACGTTACAGCTGTCTAGGGTGGGGAAATTACAAGGAGAAAAGCAGCAAGTCTGTTATTTTTATGCATTTGTCTCTCCTGGTTTGTTTTGTTTTTCTGTTGGTTAGCTCTGCTCACCACGTAGGGCACCTGGGGGAAAAAAAAAAGGTGCTCCCCATTTTTCCGGATTTCCACAATCTTTGCTTGGTCAGAGGCACTGGGGAGGGGATGAGGCAGAACCTGAGCGTGTCTGCCCCTTCGCTCTACTGTTAGGCTGGGCTACCATAGCAGGAAGAGATTCTTCTCCTGTGCAAGTTTATAGCATTTATAGAGCCTGTCTTTTTAAAGAGACTGTAACTTTGGACAGAGCAGAGCTAAGGCAGCAGAGTTGATTCCGATTTCCCTGACGAAGGACCAAGGGAGAGATGCGAGTGGCGTTTTGTGTCCCTTCGCTTGGACAGCTGTATCTAAGCAAGTCTAGATTTCATCACAACAGAGAGAAATAGACATTTCTGGAAGCAGGAGCAAACACGCTGTGGATGTGCCTGGCTGTTTCTAAGCCTTTATGATGAGTTTAGGCCAGGCACTTTTAAACAGTCTGCAGTGAAGTCTGAAGTGAATCACTGGCCACGGGATTTCTTTGCGTGCCCATAGCTGAAGTGGGTCTGGAACTTAAAGCAGCTGAAGCGGAGTCCGGCGTTCTCAGCTGCAGGCCGGCACCTGGGCCCCAGTGGATCACTGGGATTTCACATTTAGCCCGTAGTGGACAAACTGTGGAATAAGGGTGACGTGAATAGGAAATGGTGTAGGGTGCTTCCTCGCAAAACTGTACGCAGATCTTTCGGAAGTGGAAGACTGTCTCTAGGCCTTACAGGACCCAGGAGTGCAGCAGTGTATCCTGCCTCATGCTTTTGATTAATACTGGAGTCATGCCTGCCTGGCTGGTGTGGCATTGCCCACTGATGCGTTTGATTAGGTGCGTTTGTTTCTGTTTAGATACTCAATCATCTGAATGTAAAATTATCAGAGGTCTTATCTGGGCAATACAGGGGAGTGAAATGCCCTTATTCTCAATCTCCTGCAATTGCTCCGTTGCTCGGATTGTAACTCGAGCTACAGTGGAACTTGTGACTGATGCCCTCCGCTGCAGTTGGATAGGTAGGAAGGTGGGAGGGCACAGTGGTGATTAAGATGCCGGTGACAAGGTTGCAGTAGGTTAACCCCCCATAAGCGCAAATCCTGGGTCTGCTGCTCACGAGAAAGGAATGGGAGGATTGCAAATGAATCTCCAAATGGTCTCTTGGCTGGTGCAGCAGCATGGCAGTCCTGACACAGTAGCTTGTATAGCTATAGGCTACCTCTGGGGAATTACATCCAGCAATGCAGGTGCTTACTCTGGGAGAAGATTAAATTCTACGCGTGGTTGATGAGCTATAGGTATTGAACCTATGTGTGGCCAGCTGGGACCTCAGGCCTGCTGTTTGCTGTGCTGTGCTCTGAACTACAGGATAAAATGCAACCCCCAGTGCCGTTGGCTTATTAAATGTAGCCTTCATTTAAGACACAGGAATTATTTTCTGTGGAGTGCGTCTAAAACTCACATGCATGGCTTGTGTATTTGGGTATGTGTCGTGTGTTTCTCATTTCTAACGTGCATTTTGGGCTCCCGATTATGTGCAACGGGCTTTTGTTCTTCCGATGTGTATTTACGCAGGTAAACATACGGTTAAGGATCTGCCTGTGCGCGTTTGAGCACAACATTAGTGTATGGATAAGTCTTTGGGGAATAACGTGTTTGTTTATGGCATTGCGCTTTCACCAGCGTACACTTTATACGCATACAGTGCATGTGTGTGTGTCATTTCATTTAATTGTTCTGTTTTCCTATTTTCTGGACTGAACAGTTACGGCTGTTTTTTGAGTGCATCAGAGATATTACTTCCTTTCACAGCAATTGACATTTGCTAACGTCAGATTTATTTTAAATGGATATACAGGTGCAATTCTTAATTTAGTAGACCTGAATCTTTGTTACATGGAATGAACGGATGCTTTGTTTGCATGCTCCACGTATGTGTATTCCCTCAGCACCCATGCTTTTGTTGTCTATAGAAACAAGAGGTGCTTTGCACTGAAAATGTGCTTTCCTTATGTGCTGTAAATGTGTTTGTGAAGGTGGGGGTTATAGCATGTGTGTGCTCAGTGTGCAGTAAAAGTGTGGTTTGTATCTAAAAATCAGTGTGCTCAGTTTTATGTTTGTGCAGTGTAAGCACATATTTTCCTGCATTTGCTGGCAGAGTTACAGCAGCGTTGAGTCTTCATTTTGTTAAAATAACAGAAGAGTTGTCCACATATTTTCTAATTTTTTAAAATGTCCTCCAGCTTCCATGGTTTAAATTTCTAAGTGTCTGTCCAAGTGATACATGTCAAAACATCAGGAAGGATATTTAAGCAGTTATGTCAGTGGAATGGAACAAAGTCATGAGTTAATGCTTTTCTGATGCTATATAAAAGGGAAAATGGTGAAGAAGAGCCACAAGTAAAATACAAAATGAACAAGATCAACCAAGGTAAAGTCAGGAGGTTTGTTCTTAAATTAGAGACACCTACAGCAAAAGAATTCACATGACTGTATTTCTATTTTATGCCATCCTATGATCATACCGTCCTGTCCCTGATCTCACACCCTCTAGGGTCCGTCCCAGGAACCAGGAAGGATGATGTAGCCCTCTTAACCTTGTTGCTTCCTCTTGGCCGTCCTGTCAGGTGCTTTGAAAGCGAGTCAAGGCCTTCATTATCCCACCATTTCTTTTCAATGGCATTTTAAAAGACCTGACACAGAGTAGGAATGATTGAAGCGCCTGCTGCTTTTCTCTGTAATTATCCAGTTTCTTTGTTGGGACTGAAATTATTGCCCTGCAAGAGTGCAGCGTCCCTATTACTACGTAAGAGCTAACCAAAGACAAACATTCCTGGCTGCAACTAGCACCGTTCACATATTCAGACATAAAAATGGTTCCCCTTGGTTGCTGGGCTGTACCGTGGAGTACGTGACCCAGACCAGAGTGGTGGAGCTGGAGGGAAGGTGGTGTGTGGCTGCAGAGACAGCGTGCTTAGACCAGGATGGGAAAAGGAGAGAGGGAGCACAGTGAGAGGAGACGGGCAGAGAATGGGGATGGGACAATGCCCTGAAGACAAGCATAGGAGGGACACAGCATGGCTTTGGGAACAGGGAACTGTGAAGGACTTGGCCTTGAGGGCTCTGTTGGGATGGTGGGAACGCAGCGTCAGAGCGGGCTTGGGGAGGTCTGCAACCTGCAGGGTCTGTGCACCAACCGGGCAACGGTGAAGCTCCTTGCGCATTCAAGGGGAGGTGGTCGTGTGCTAGCAGATTGCTAGGAGTGGCTTATCTTACTTTTTTACTTACTTATCTTACTTATCTTACTTANAGAGAATGGGGATGGGACAATGCCCTGAAGACAAGCATAGGAGGGACACAGCATGGCTTTGGGAACAGGGAACTGTGAAGGACTTGGCCTTGAGGGCTCTGTTGGGATGGTGGGAACGCAGCGTCAGAGCGGGCTTGGGGAGGTCTGCAACCTGCAGGGTCTGTGCACCAACCGGGCAACGGTGAAGCTCCTTGCGCATTCAAGGGGAGGTGGTCGTGTGCTAGCAGATTGCTAGGAGATGGTTACAAGTGGCTTATCTTCTTTTTTCTGCGTGTGTCTTTCTCAATGGTAACAGTAGTACGCTGAAACAAAGGAATATGGTCTCTGTACAATAAGCATAAACTGGAACACAGGCAGTTCCACCTGAACACGAGGAAGAACTTCCTTACGTGAAGGTGCCCGAGCCCTGGCCCAGGCTGCCCAGAGAGGCTGTGGAGTCTCCTTCTCTGGAGAGATTCAAACCCGCCGGGACGCGTCCCTGTGCCCCCTGTGCTGGGGGCGCCTGCTTTAGCACGGGGGTGGGACTGGATATCCAGGACCCTTCCAACCCCTACCATTCTGTGATGAGCCATCAAACAACATTTGCTATGGATTGCCCAACTGAATGCCTTGCGTGCAGCCTGCAGCAGGAATAGGAGAACACAGCCAGGAGGACAAATGGACAAATATGGGGGAAATGAAGAATGGGTTGAATTCAGAGGATAAAATGATGACTGAGGAAAAGTCTCACTCAGTTATGGAGTGCGGTCTGCAGCGTTTGCTTTTTAGAAGGTATTCAAGGAGTGTCTGCAGCCATTGCCAAGGGAAACTAGATCTGGAGATATGAGGAAACACAAAAACTGGGAACAGTGAAGCTTTCTCAGCCTTTTAGCAAAAGGCAGGAGTGTGCCAGGGATGGTGTGAGACACCAGAGGGAGCTGACAGGGATTCCTGTAGGTATTCGTTGCCCAGCTGCTGTTTTGTCGTCAGATTCTGAAGAGTCAACAAATAACTAGCCCTGATACTCAAGGACTGACCCTCTGCAGTCTGTCGAGTTCCCTGTCTCCACCTGGACTGTAAATTCACCTCCAGGATGGATGCTGGAGTTTTAGTGGATGTACAAGGTGAGAGGAGGAGGGAAAGAACGGAGGGATTAGGAGGCTGAAGGATCAACGCAGTAAATGACTTCTACACTTGGAGAGCTTGCCAGCTCTCTGTAATAAGGAAGGAGGCAAAAAGAGATCCTGCATAGCCTCTGAGGTATGCGGATAAACCTTATCTCGGGCTATGGGGTTTTCATGGAGCTGAGCTTGCACTCCAGCTGCCTGGCCTTCGCTTCCCACTTCCCTTGGCAACACGCGCTGCCTCTCCCCTGCCCCCCCTCCCTCCAATTCCTTGTGACAGGCTTACAAATCCCAAGAACCCTGATGCCGGAATGGCATTTTGGCCTAGCTGGAATTGTTTATAAGCGCAGAGCTTTGATGCTGTCTCCAAAGCCTCTGGAGAGCTGAGAAGGGCTATTTTTCATGTGATGCTTTTGGAGAATGCTATGGGAAAAGGTCAAGGGACAGAGTGGGAACGAGTAGGTCACATACTCATTGGTTTAGGGCACCACGACAACATTGGTTCTTTAAGATCTCAGAGCCTGCTTTGTAAAAATAAGCACCTCTCACTGAGCTGCCTGGGAAAGAACAGGGGCACGCCTCCTGCGAGCGGATGTTCGCTGCGTTCCTCTGGGTTTGTTCTCTTGCCTTGGCAATTGCTGTGTCTCAGCGTCCCTGTGAACGAGACAGATCCTTCAAACAGTGCGCAGCATTTTAAAAAGCCTCTTTGCTTACCGCTTTGACCTTTGCAATACAAAGAGAGATTCTGTACGAGCAGGGGCTAGCCTTCTGCACCTGACACAGATGGCTGTCTTTTAGTGGGGTCCGGGAGCAGCGCTGCAGGATTCCTTAGTCCACCGCTATGTCACCACGCTGCGCCTGTGAGCAAAAAGAGCGCAGGGCTGAGCAGCTCTTTGACCTTTGTTTTTGCACATGTTGTCTTTGCTCATTTAAATTGGGGTGGGGAAAAGCAGTCTAGCAAGGATTGTCCTTTTTCCTTTCTTCCTCCCTGATGCACACGTACTCCAGACATCAGCCAGAGTGTGGGGGGGGTGTGAAGGAACAGGAAGCAGAGGGGTGAGGTGGCAAGTCATTTACATTGGAAATATAAGCTGAATGTGCATTTCCCTCCTCTGCTGCCATCAATCACGCAGATTTCTTGTACGCTATGGAATAGAGGAGTGGAGTTTACTTGCTTCCCACTTCCCCCGGGAATGGAAACACTCATTTGTTTCACTGCCTAGAAATGATGATCACTCAAAACATTTATTGTTTCAGAGGCACATGCAGTTCTGAAGCTGAACGTTTCAGCTTCCTCTTCTCTGGTCTTCAGGAATGTCTTCAGAAGTCCTGCAGACCCAAAGAACTACTCTGCTGGTGCTCTAGCTCTGTCAGAGATGTAAACGTGCTGCTGCTGCTGCAGTGGTACAGGAAAGCCGATGGTCAGCTGAGCAGATGCTTTACTGCAGAGCACTGGCAAATGCCCTCAGTTCCACATTAAACCAGTTGCTTTAACTTGTTCGTGTGATCTGGCACCTGATACCGTGAGGTGAGGTTTTCCGAGGCCCAAGTCCTGCTTGTCACTGGAAACCTTTTAGCGACTATTTTATGGGGCTAACAAATCTGTTGAGAGAAAATTATAGCGAGGAATTACGTGGAATAGAAAGATCAGCATGTGTTCGCTGTTTAGCTCTGTTGGAAGAGATGAGGACAGTAGTCGAAACAGAGCGTGGGACTGGGAAAGGAATAGAAAAAGAAGAAAAACAGAAATAGAAGGAAAGGAGTAGGACAAATAGGAAAGTGAATGAAAAGTCCTCTCTTTTTATAGCAAATAACAGAAATGAGGTAAGTATGGAAGGATTCAGATAGCCTTGCCCACTGAAGAGTCACAATAGAAAATGCCCAGCTGTGCATTCATTCACTTGGTGATAATGCTAAGGTCTGGCATATTTCTGAGATTTTTAGATGGTATGTGGTCTCTGAGTAAGAAATGTCTTCCTCTCGTTTAAAAATCTCTCATTAGCCAAATTCTTGTCCTGCAGAGGAGGTGCTGACTTCATTCCTGTGTGGGGGGACTCACACTATGGACTGTTTGGGACTCATGGATAACCAAAGGGATGGGCCACTATAAAACTCTTGTGTGACTTCAGCAGCCCTTGTTTGGTTATGGTTCTGTGATGTGGCTGAGACTAGGATGTTGTTAGTATTTAGTTCAAGAGGCTGATGAAGCACGTGTCCTTGGAGCACAGTTGTGGCCAGGAAGCTTCCCTTGGCAGTGGGGGACTGGAGCCCCGTTCCCTGGGGGTGTGAGCTCAGCCACTGTGGGTCTGGGCAGTAACTCCCAGGGGAGACCTGTTGGGAAAACCCAAAGGCTGGAAGGAAATGCTGCTGATGACTCAATAGGCAGAGCTCTTCCCTCTGTTGATTTTGGAGCTGAGCCACACAGACACATCCCTCCATAATTACCTACTAGTTACTTATAGTTCATGTTTTGTAACCACGGGCATTCTCATTTGCTGTCCACGCATCCAGACATGTGAGGCTAGAATCCATACCACGAAATCTGGTATCGCACTGATGCTTGCAGCCTCCAAGAAGCAAGGATGTGTTTGCCTCTGGAATGAGGCATGCTTGGCCCACCTGTACGCATGTCTCAGGCACGTACAGATGTCTCGACCATGCAGACAGATCATGGACAGTGTTCACTGCTGTGGCTCCATCTGTGGTCTTCTTGCCCGGGAAAGGTTGCATGTGGGATTGCATGCACACAAAACCCCAGGAAGATGCGTCATTACCGCTCGGTTCGAGACTGGTGAGAGGAGATGATGTGAGGTGTTAGTGGTTTGGTGTTCTGGGGAGCTGTGGGATGGTTAGGTGGCATGGGTGGGGGAGGGGATGAATTTGGATGACAAAACATCATGACAGAGGGAGAAAAATCTCTGCCGTAGCCCATATTTAAGCAAGAGAGACCCTTAGCGGTCACCCAGAGAAAAACAGTGGTGCTGAGTTCAGCGCTCTGTGAATGATTTGTTTTCTTTTCCATTTGCTCATTTCAGACATGAAGTAATGTGATAACTTTAACTCTAGAAATAAAGCTTCAGTTTCAAGTGGTTTAACTGCAGTGAATAGTTCCACTTTTTTTTTGTTTGTTTCTTAATGCTCTACTTTGAAATGGGGAGGTGTTCTGTAAAACTGACACATTTTTGATCCGTATTGATTGCCGTATGATATTGGTGTATTTCATTGCAATTGCTGCCTTATTCTGAGAAGTTATTTCTTCAAATCTTTTTGGAAATCTGCCTCACCTGCTCTTGTGCTTCCATCCAGCCACACTGGCTACCTCTTCTCCCTTGCTCCCCACCAACCCAGTGTCTAAGTGTAACTGAATTTGGTGAATACCTTTAGCTGACCTGGTTCTGCAACACCCTCGTCCACCTTGCAAATGCACAGATGATCTGCTTGGTCCTGTAGGAATTATTTCTATGTTAATTAGTCTCTTCGCTGTGACTGGCACTGGGATCAGCCCACCCATGCAGTGGACGCATTCTGGCTCTGCAGGGATGCTGGCACCCATGGGCAGTCCTGTGTTTTTGCCTCTGACAGCTGTTTGTGAGAACAGCCTCTCTAGAATTTACTCAGGTAACAACCGGCAGCAGGAAGATCATCCCAGCTCCCGTGCTCTTCATGGGGTTTGCTCACTGTCATCTCAAGACTGCTGCCTTCCAAGGGATCTGTTGTTGTAGCTTGCTGAGTGACAGGCTGTGAATCGGAAAAGATGGGCTGGACATCTTGAGGGGTGGCTCAGTTTTGGGAAGTCGCTTTGGGCAAATCACATGGAGATGTGCAAAACAAGGATAACAGTCTGACTCGTCTTTGCAAAGAGCTTAGGGAACTCAGCTGAAAAGTGTTTTGAAAGAGCTGTGTCAGTTACAGCGCCGCTGACTTTTTCTGCCACCCCGAACTCCAGCCAAGGCAGACTCTCAACGACTCCGCCAGCAGGATTTCTACAGGTCTACTAGGGAGCACAGCAGTATATTGCAGTGGTCTTCCTTATTCTTCTGTCTCTTCCAGTGATGTTCAGCAGTGGTACACAAGTTACCACAAAGTCATCATTGCATCATTAGGTCGCTGTGTGTAATCACCACTCAAGTGCGTTCACTGAGTCAGCTTTTTCCTGGCTTCCGCAAGTAGAGCTGAGTGATCAAAACTGAAACGATCGTGCAAAAAATCTACAAAACCGAGATTTCTTTTCAGCCCAAATTCCCTTCTGGATTGTTTTTATTATTATCTATCAATGCTGTAAGTAGTAAATTTTCTGAGGTCGTGAGCTGTTACTGCATCAAGAAAAGCTGCAAATGCTGTGTACAAACAGGTGATGGACAGATGGGCTTAGAAGAACCGTGGGATCCCAAACCACTTCTCTATAGCTGGATAAAGGATTCCAGTAGAGACCAGACCTTGCAGTTAGTGCCGACCACTGTTAGACCTCTTCACAGAACTTCCAGCTCTTGTGTCTGTAGGAGACAATGTGTGTAAAGCAAGCGGTGGTTGCTTCATTAAGGTCCCCCTCCACTGCTCCTTTCTCGATATTCCTGCTGACACAGATTTTCCTCTCTTGCTCAGTTTCAGTGCACCCGCTCGTGTAAACTAGGCTGCGCAGGGTTTGCTCAGGCTGAGCGTGTATGTGATAACAGAAGCAGCACCCGAAAGCGCATTCGTACTCTGAGAGGAGTCGTTAGTATGCAAAGTGAAGCCTGACTTGAGCAGTTCCACAGGTGACCCGCAGAAACTAGTCACTAAGTGAAGATGTGCCTTTAGTTAAAGGTCAAATCAACTGACATAGGACGCTGCAGGGATATTTTAGAGAGGTAGTAGTCGAACAGGAGGCTTTCCTGTCAGATCTAGATATTCAGTCTATCTATGTATCATTATTATTACCATACATACTCAGTGTGAATGTACCTATCTACCTAAAGGCATTGCACGCAGACTCAGTATCACAGCAGACAAGCTGACTTGAACTGTGAATTACCACGTTATGTCCTACTCTAACCTCCAGGATGAACTGCCTTGTCTTCACTCCTGCTTTAACCAGAGTTAACTAGCTTGGGTTAGTCAGCCTCTATTAAGAACACATATTTTCTTTTTCCCTTTTTTTTTTTGAAGACATTTGTGGTCAAATTTCAGGAAGCAGGAGTGTGCCAAGTGGGAGCTGGTTAGAGGGAGCTGTGTAGGAAGCTGGCAAATGGGTGGAGAAGCCTGAGAATATTGGGGCATCAATGTCCACTGAATCTGCGTATACTTCCAGCCTGCTGTAGTTGTGATGAAAAACGCAGTCACGTAATGTGTTTCTGTGATACCTTGTCATGCCATGCCACACGCCTGGAGAAGGGTGTTACTTGGTCAGAAGGATAGGTACGGATTAATTTATATCTAACTTCTGAAACATCGATTTGATCCCTGGCAAGATCCTCTTCCTCCCAGATTTCTGTGTGGCAGACCTCCCAAAATGCACCGCCTGGCACAGTACTAATAGCATTCTGTGTTCTTGGCTGTTCCCCATGGCTTAGGGGCTGTAGCATAGTCCCTAATCTTCCCCAGTGTGCTTATGCAAGCAGGGCTTAAGAGGCTCGGGCAAGGCCAATGCGATTCAAGGAAAAGCTGAAGTGCTCCCCAGGCCTTGTGAACGGACAAAATAACTGTGGTGAGGTTCAAAGTTACATTGCCGAGAAGGCAGGGTTCCTTGGAGTCTGGGTGGGGTTAATCAATGTACATTCATCATTAATTTATGCATATAAGGGAGTTTTGGAGTAGGGTTGTCATGCTGGTTTTGATAATGCTAACTCTATCCACCCTGCCAGCTGCTGCAATGTCGTGGTAGTTTGTGTTGCTGCATGCAGAATTATGGTGCTTTTGTGGGAATATTATGTTCCCTGAATAGAGCCCCACAGAGCAATTTGCTTCATCCTTACAAACCCATCCAAATAACTGGCAGTGCTTTACAAATACAAAACAATTGAGAAAATAAATGTATTATACTGTACATCTGTGACAAAACAATGCTTTCATGTGCAAAGAGAGAAATGTGTTTGTTTAACTTACGGTCTCCCATTTGGAAATAAATGCATTCATTTAAATCAAAATGGGACGTTCTTCACTATTACAGTATTTTGCATGCCAGATGTAACAAATATGCTGCTTGAAGAGCAGACTAAAAACTTGGAGTCGTTGATATTACTGGAAGCAGGCATGTGCCGGCTTGTTCTAGACGCTGCCTCTCTTCCTGCAGGGTGTCCTCTACACTGGAGTGGGAATATCCTGGCTTTGCGTGCGAGGGATCTATATACGAAAGGTTTGGGAGTGTGCTTCTCCCTTGTGCGGCAGTCCGGGGTCCTGCGCGCACACAGGAAAGCCTTCTTTTCACCTCGGTTGTGCTCGGAAGAGAGGGCAATCGGTTGTGACGCATCAGAACTTTGCATTGCCATGACCATGAGGCAGATGGGTTCCCTGCAAGAGTTGCAGCAGTCCAAAGGTTTTGGATCATTTCCAGTTTTTGTGCTAATGAAATGTTAGTTTCATTTCTATGCAGCAGTAAAAGTGTTAGACGGGGGAAACGTAATCAATAAAATACAGGTGGAGTGTTCCAATATTTGTTTTAAAAAATGTGCCCCATCTTGTATTTTTCATCCTTTTAAATGGTTGAGCTCTTGTAATGAAAGTCTGCTGCATTTCAGTTTACACATAAGCTTAAAATCATCAAGCCAAGTTTGTTCTGGGAGTTAGCATTTGCGTTTCTGAAAGCAGCAACCTAATCCAGAGCAAAACCAGATGAGAATGTACTTTAATACAGCACGTTACCAGCTGTCTGCTGGTAGGTGTGAGCGTTCTCAAAAAGGTGCTGAAATTTGATTTGAGTTTTCCAAGACTCTGCAAACTTAATTGAACAAAACTGAAGATCGCTGCTACCGCTAGTAGGAGTTGTAAACTGGAATTTCACTGTGACATGTTTATCAGAAGGAAAAACAGCACCGAAACAATATGTACATCTGAGCTTTTCTAACCTGGTTTTTAAATAATAATAATGATAACGTTCAGACCATTTTCTAGGCTCATTGTTCTTCCTTAAGTGAAATAACTGCTCATATTACACATGAGAAGGAAAGAGTTAGGAGTGCTAGCCCTCTGCCGATGTTGGCTGACACACCGTATCTTGTATAATGGTATTTTTCGTGTGTAAAATCAGGTCTGTGCAAGCATGTGATTGCATTTGTCCTTTAGTAGCTGGAGGGCCAGAAGTGATGAGAATCACAATTCAACAAGTCTAGCATTAATAAATACTCTCTAGTTCAGTTTGAAAGCATCATGGCCTGCACCTTCCCCATTTGAGGTGTTATATCCAGCCAGCCAGAGAACTTGTTGTGTTATACCCAGCAGGAAACATGTCACATTTCTGAAAGCCAGCACCTATGTATTGACCGATTGACCAACAGGGCTATGCAGCAAGGGTAGTTTGGCCGAGCTCTGTTTTTTCCTCTGGATTGATTAATCCAATACTTCAAATAATTGCTGTAGTTGTGATTGATGTCAATTGCGTAGCTAATTACCCAGGAGATTAAAATGACTCTTTCTGTTTACCAAAAAAACCTGTAAATGAGTTAATTATTTACTCTGCTCACCTCTCTAACCTTGTTGTGCTTGTAAATGAATAGAAATACTGATCTTGGAACTGATTTGGGTGTTACCCATCTTGCATCAGTTTAATGAGGAGTTTCGGTGTAACCCTCCTTGCTCCTTCTGACCAAGCACGCGCTCTTCCTGCTTTGCTTTTGTACAAACAGTGAAAGTGGGGCTGAGAAGGACCATTGGGGTGTAACTGACCTCCAGGATTTGTAGGACTTCCCTGCGTTAACACTGTAACTACTCTACCTAACCCACTGTTGGCTCCTTGCAGCAGCGCCTTCTTGACCACATCTCTTGGTAGCAGACTCTACCACCCAGTGGCTGCTACTGTTAAAACAATGTTCTGTTTCCTCAGAGAGCTGTTTCCTTCCATTAGCTTCAAGTCATATCTTATTTTTCCATGTTCTCAATCTGTGAGTACATTTTCCCCCACACATGTACAAACTACGTTTTAATTACATCTCTGGTTGCCGTAACAGGTTTCTCCACCGTGACAGCGCAATGTCAGAAGGCTGCAGATGTGCTAATAGAGATGCCTGCTGCATTCACCACCGTGGGACAAAGACCCGAGTGCCTCCCAAAGCAGTTGGTTCAGCTAGGGCTCGTGTGCCCCATCACTTTTCCCCTCCTGAACAGCAAGGCTTTGTGAGTGCCTAGCAAAATGTGGGGTTCCTTGTCAAACTGGCAAAAGAATGCCGATTTTAGGAGCGTTATCAAGAATATACCACTTACTGATGGGACAGCAACCTAGAAGGCTCCTCTGCTCTTACGTTTGTGTAGATAGAAGTAAAAGAAGATTTAAGGCCAGCTGCTGTTTGAAGTCATGTCAACTCCCTGTACTTCCATTTCCTTGCAATTTGGTTTCCAGAAAAAGGTTGGATGTCTCAGCTTCTGGAAGGGCTGTTTCAGGCATTGCCAAGCTCGGGTCTTTGTCCGGCTCTAATAGCCTCCCTCCTGTGTGTGGCCAGCAGGATGCTTTGGCAGAGCTGTGTCTGCCTTGCCGGGAGCCGTTAACATCTCTTCCAGAGCTCTGCTAGAAACCGCTGCCATTTTGTGTTTACTTCGCTACAGCCTGATGCAGAGGAGACGGCCACGGTGGTCCGTCTATATCGGGGAGACTTCGTGTGTCTTGTTTTTTCCCTTTGTTATCAGGCCAGAGAGGATGCAAATCAGACACGCTCCCCAGTGCTGGAGCCATACTGTTTGTATCAGGCTGTAGGGATTCACGTTTGCCCTGTGAGCTGTCATGTGGCTCATGGAGAGCTAAAATGGTGGCTACCGCATTTTCTCCTCTTGCTTTTCCCTATGTTTTCTGAAACTGAGATTTTGAAAGGAAAGGATGACAATGTGGCCAGTAAACAATTATCTGTGCATCATGGGGCTTGTCTCAACTCTCTCTCTGTTACGCAAGCTGATGGCCTTTGAACAGGTTGGACAAGTGACTGTCAGAAATAGCCTTTCAGAAATGCAAAACCAGCCCTCAAATCCTAAACCATCTGTCATGGTCAAGTTAATGTGACCCTCTCCCTGCCGTCAGTGAGAGCCAGGAGAGTGTAATAGCAGGCAGCGCTTGGTCCAGTAGAATTTGGTCTGTTCACGTACTTGGGTCTCTTCCACTGGCTGCTTTGTGGCAAGCTCCGTTCTCAGTCCCTGCCCAGACAGAAATGGTCTGAGCTGGTGCTGAGAGAGCCAAATTTTTTTTTCAGTAGAAGGCTCAGCGACCTCAGGGCTATATGGACTTGCTACGGGCATGGCTGATGCTACAAAGATCCAACGCAAGAAGTATTTTTCTATTGGACCCAGTGGCTTGTAGTACTCGGTGCCACGACTTTGTAATTCACGTGCTGAGCTGCAGACTGGAGCTAGCAAAGCTTGCAATGCCTGTGAACATGGCTGGTGCCAGGTTTGGTGTGCAAGACCTGTTTCTGGAAGGGCAACTGGTTGTACTTTGACAGCCCAGTTCTGATGTGGTCAATGCCAGGTGCCGTCATGGGAGCTTGGCTGCAGCTCAAGTTGCTTGAAAGTTGATATGTTTCTTGTCGCTTTTGTAAGTGGCTGTATTTTCTGGCAGCTGGAGAAAATGGCTTTGAAAAATAATAGCAGCTTTTAAGTCAAATTGGTGTCAACATTCACTCTAGGCTACTAGAAGCTAATTGGTTTAAGTTCCTACTTGGCAAATGAAATTCCTGTCTTGCTGGCCTCTCTCTGTAGCCCAATTCTCATAATTGCTACTTGTTTTTGACTCTCTCTCTTTCCTTCTAGTATGTCTGGTCAAGGAGATGTTTGGCTGCAAGGTGTAGGATCTGGTGTGGTTTTGAAGGTACACGTGCTCGGGCCTCTCTCTTTTTTTGTGGAATCTCTCTTGTAGGTGTAGAGGAGAAAAAAAGGCAAAAGTTGGTGAAGCCTTAGCACCTGCCTTGAGCACAGTTCGGCTGATGAAAACTACCAGTCACTGCTCTCAGCAAGGCACCCGATTCCAACCGTCATGCTTGAACCGAGACAGGTGGGTAGTGAGGATCCATGGGGGAGCCATTACAGGCTATTTTGGGTGAACAGAAAAAGGAAAGAAGCAAAGCTGCTTGTGAATAGAGAGAATCAGGAGAGCAAGAGGTAGATGGGCTGATGAAATAATGCTGTCTTTAACTGTGAATAAGTAACAGCATCACAGGAGGCATTCAGGGCAGCAATTTAGGAGGGTTAAAATGAAGGCTAAAGATTACATTTAGGATTAGGATTAGGAAAATCAGGACCCCTAAGGCACGCTAAAGGTAAAGGTATAGGCAAAACCAGGTATGTCTGGTGTAATGTCTCGTAATTAGATAGATGATATAGTGTCCCATACATATATAAATCATATTTTGTGCTAATGACACCTATGTATATGATATCTATTACATGTAAGTGTATCACGTACATATTATTAGCAGATTAGGTGTTACAATATACGCAGACTAATTCCTTGAATTTGTGGAAGTGTTAGAAGTTGCTGTGCCAAGAAAAAGGTTTCCTCTGGCGGCTCTTTACATCAGCTCCTGTGTGAGAGCAGCTTACACGAGGCTTTTCTGTTGCTCTGAGTGACTGGCTGTGAATGCAGCCTAAGCTGAGGCTGTAAGTTTGACTGGAGCTCCTCCTGCCTTCCCTTAAATGTTCAGGGATGGTGCCGACTGTGTTAGCACGCAATGCAGATGCTGGTGAATGAATAAAGTAGAAAAGGAAGAAAGAGCGAGGCTGTCTTTCTCATCCTTTTCAGAAAGCGGAGGAAGGCATTAGCAGCCTCCAGAGGGAGTTTCTCTTCTCAGCTGGTCTCCAGGCCTGGGGAAATGATGCCTCAGGGAATCTCTTTTTGCATGAGCCTATTTTACTCGATTTTGTCATGATCCTTGAGAGGGCATTTGTTTTCTGTTCAGTTTTAAAAGATTGGGTTTACTATATGCTAATTTTGTATGAGGACATCAAACCTTGCAGAGGAACCAATGCACCAGAACAAACTCGCTTCTGTCTCTGCTAGGAGTCTGTCCAGCTCTTTGCATGCCAGCCCTGGGCTCTGAGGTGTGGGGCTCAAATAGCGACCCTCTCAGTCAGGTTCCAGACTGATCAGCTCTAACTACGGAGCCGTGTATGTCGTGCGAGGACCAAATAACACGGTCATTCCTTCCCACTTCTAGAGCCGTACCGGGTCTGCTATGCAAAGGTTGACTGAGTTGTTTTGTAAATCTCAGCAATAAAAATGTGTCCACAATCACCTAAATAATGGAAGGAAAACATGAGAGCATAAAATGATTATGCTGGTGAAAGAAAGGAAGACTAGTGGAGTCTGAAAGAGATGTGGGCAGGTGAGCAATGAGCCTTGTGAAGCAGAACGAAATGCATTATTATTTTTAATGGAAATTCTAAAAAGGCTTTGTAGATGCACTGGGCAGAGGACAAGTAGAGAAATTGCTAATTCTATTTCATAAAGATGGTGGGAGTGAAACTGGCTTTGTTCCATTGCTCAGGCAAATGGATGTGGCAGCTGGAAAGGACTATCTGGCAAGGGATGGGAGGAACCTCGCAGGGGGATTGCACTTCGCACCTGCCGGTTTGTCTTCCTGTTTGTGCCACAGAAGTCCATTGTGCTGCTGTGAAGCTCCGGGTTCCCTGCAGAGGGAAGGAGATGTCTCAGAAATTCCAGTGAGATGCTAGTGCCAGGCTTCTTGCTGCCCCTCTGGCTTGTGTCTCAAACCTGGCCACACCGCGTGTTTTCTCTGGCTTACTTAGTCCCTAAGCAACATTTCTGGCCTAGGCCATCGTCCATCTAGCATCCTGCCAGTATGCCTGAGGCTTTCTGCCCTCAGAAAACTTCCTGCATGTGGGATTTGCAATAAAAATAATAGGATGTCTGGAAACCATGAGCTGAACCATTAATAACATTTGCTCAGAGATCATTAAGGGAGGAATTGCTGCCTAGCAGTTTTGCCACAGACCTAAATCTGTGCGGAGGTGTTCTCCTACCTAAGTAGGTTAACTATTTCTTCCAAATTACAGGTAGCTAAAGCTATGCTTAGCTTCATGCTCATGAGTTACAGGGAAGGATCTCTTTGTTGGATCTGATGCCACCATCAAGGAGCAGAAGTCCTGAGACATTCACAGACTCCGAGGTCCTCTGTCTCCTCCTTTCTTCTGGGTTGGGTGCCTAAAGCTCAGTTTGAAGAATGACAATAGTCTGGCTAGGGTATATGGTGGTGGTGTCATACAGGACATTCCCACTGCATTCAGTGCTCCTTACAAAAATGGTCCCTATCTCCTATTCCAGAGGCTTGCTAGAGAATGTGGCACAGATTAAAAAAAAAAAAAAAGAAAAAAATAAGTCTGTGTCCATGGGGAGAGCATTCCCAAGAAAAGCATTTGCTGAGAAAGAGCATTTACTCTGCTTCCGGCAGAATCAGAAGTAATTAAACATCCTAGTGAAGCTCTGTGAGTGGGCACACTTTGGGGAAGAGGCTGATCTTTCAGGTAAGAAGAATCTCAAACCTGAGAATAAAAGGTTCCAAGAGAGGTGATCGGTGAGATTTCACTATGGAGGTGAAGACACTGGAGGTGGTTTTACCCTCTTACTGGCTTGAGGCAGGAGAGATGTGGAACTGGTGCTGCTGGTGGGGTGGATTCTTCCTGTCTAACAAAAGCAGCTTCAAAGTTTTTCTGTAGATGTAGCGATGAAAAGCAATTCAGCTCTTAGCAGCCTTGCTGGCAGCCCAGCTATATATAGGTGGGGTGACTCTGGGCCTTTGGCCAGGTTCGTTGTAGAACGTTGAAGCACCAAGTATGAAGTCCTTTGAGTCACTGAGCTCCTTCTGCAGTCATGATGGCTGGCCGCCCTGGGGCACCGAGGGCCTTGTGCGGACCTGGAGGGCGGGCTGTGACGTGCTGCAGCAATGCCCTATGACTGGCATAGGTTGGTTGTGCTGGTTGCGATGGGAGATGTGCTAACCCGCTCTTGGATTTGCAGGGAAGAAAGCTTGAAGTAGAGTGAACTCAAGGCAGCGAGTTATTGAGATGGCCAGCAAAGAGCGAGTTAAGGAGTCAAAGAAATGCCAGGCATCATCTGGAGAGAGGGTGGTTACAGCAGGAAAGAGCTGCCGCAGCCTTTGGACGTGTCTCCAGTTTGAACGACAGCCTGGCTGGTTAAAGGAAGGTCAGTGCCCTGGGATGGGGGAAGGGGTGTGAGACTAAATAGTTGGAAGGAGGGGAAAGGAGATGTAATGTCTATGGCCTGAGCTGGAGCAGAAATCGAGAGATTGGCCATGATCGTGGAGTTTGACCCTAGAAACGCCAACAGCTTTGACAGAAGGAGCGGATGGCTGAAGGTGGAGGCTTAGAAGGAACACAGCTGGACTGAGCCTGCAGTTCTGTGCTTCGGATCTGGGGTCAAATGCAGCTCTTTGGCATGATCCAGTTCAGTTTCAGGAGCCAATATGTGACTGTGGGAATGAGAGAGAGTGCAAATGCCTACTTGAAAGACAACTCTAACGCCACTTTAACTTTTATGCTGCAGTTTTTCTCTATATCAGATACTCCTTTACAAGGAAGGATGCATGCCTTTCTCCTGTCTTTGTGAAGACCTTAGCCCTAGGGGGGGGGAAGCTGGGGAGTGAGATTTTGAGGTGTGAATTCCATACGACAGCAAAGCCCAGATTCTCCAGGGGCAGGCACAGCACCTGCCCGAGGCAGCTTCTAAGGTTCATGGTTGGCTAAGTGGACAATGTGGAGGGATTTAGGTTGTGATAATGGTCTGTGATGGTATTTAGTAGAAAATGGTGCTGAGGTTGTTATTTCTGGGGGATTTAACCATCCTGGATGCACGACCTTGCACAGCACAAGTTTTCCTAGCATGAAGTTATGCCACATGTTGTGGAGATGCTGAGGAGTCGTGAATGACTGCACAACTTGCCTGTGCACAGCTGCCTGCCGGCCAGAAGGTACAGGTGCAGGGTAGGACCACCCTAACCTGATAAGAAATAGGTAACAAATAGTGTATCTCAAGGTGCACCTTATTATTTGTCTCAAGTCCTCTTTTACTGAGAGGTACCTGCGCTAGGATGGGCTGGACAGTCTCTTGGGCTACATATTCTCATTCTGGCTCAGACAAATTTTCCCTCTTTGTGCCTGTGTAGTCTAGATACTGGGCATTCAGCCTGACCTTTGTCTGGCATTTCAAGGGACAGTCTGAGCAGTGCCAGGGTCTTCATGAGAGAAGCACTGTGCCCTGGTACAAAAATAGGAGCGTTTGTTTTTCATAGACAGCTCATGCTGGATCTTGAGATGACAGGACTAGCCTCACCTCCCCGACAGCCCCCCAACATCAAGCATTTCCTTTGCGATAGCCGGTGCCCAAGGCCTGATTTCTATGCAGGATCTGTAGGGAGGGCGAAGCAAGAACAAAAAGAGAAAAGAGGTTTTAGGATTTGCTTTCTCGGTGGCAGTTCATTCTGATCCTTTGTGCGTGTGCTTGCAGGTGCGTGTGCGTGTGCATGGGCAGGAATGGAGGGGGTGCCACTGCTTCATTCAGTGCTCCAGAAGACTAATGGACCTTGACAACTGGCGCACAACATGGAAACTATTAAAAAAGGGAGGACTGATTAAAGCCCAAACCATCCCAGCATTCCCCTGGGCTCTTAACCCCGTGTTGGAGCTGAGCAGCCTAGCAATGCCTCCTCCCAGTCTGCACAATTAACATCTCTTGTCACTAATTGATTCCTGCGGTGCTCACAGGACAATTAGAATTTAAATTGCCTTTTACAAAGGTCATGAAAACATGATAAAAGACGAATCCATTAGGAAGGATCACTCAGGAGTCTCTCTCCTTTTCTGCAGCCCTGGCTGTTGGTTATCATACAGACATGAGTGAGGGGAGCTAGGAGAGTGGTTCATGCCTTAGGTTCATTTCTTCTTGATTGTAGTTCATGGCAGAGGCTCGGCTCTTTGTGACTTGTGAATGCTCTTGTACTGAAGATGGCATTTAATTTTTTTACTGCCTCTTTTAGAAGGGTTTTGTGTCTGTGTGTGCTATCCCTTGTCTGTCTTTTCTGATAAATGTTGAAATAGCTGTTTTTACATTTGTATCTTGAATTCACTGCAGGGGGGGAACCTGTTTGCAATGGAGGGTGAAAGATTTCCCTTCACAGGGCAAAATTGTCCTAGTACCAGCCTGTCTTTACTCCCAGTGGATGGAGTAGTGGATTAAAACCTGACATGACTCCCTGGAAAGCAGAGGCTGTGAGGGAAAGGGCAGCTGGAGCTCTGTCTGCGCAAGGATGCATATGAGGATCTGAGTACATGGTTCGGCAGTACTGTCACTCCGGCTTTCTGTAAAATAGTTCTCAATAAAGAGGTCCTAGAAGAGAACACATGAATACAAGCATGTGAAAGCATCGCTTCTAAAGCCGTGCTTGCAGCTTTCCTCATCTGCATGTGATACTTCCAGGAATGGCATTATGACTTCAGAAACCTTTGGAACTCATGCCATCACATCTGAGCTGCGTGCAAACCCTGCATACAGGTGCCTGTAGCACCATGGCAGGGCAAGCTGTTTGAGTTTTGCCTCCCAAGTAGAATATGGCAGTTTGGGGTGAGCTTAGATGGGGAGCTGGTATTTTGCTGGCAAACAGGAATATTCAAAGTTGCTACAGTTATGGCAACACTCCCCTCTGTCACCCTCAAACAGGTGGGAAGAGATTTAAAGCCTTGTGAGTCAGGTTTAAGGCAATGTCGTGTAATTGCATCAAATCAGCCTGGAACAGGTCTTGGTGGGTTACCTAGTTCATCTGCCTTCTCCAAGGCAGGATCAGCTCTACCTGTATCCCTAATCTGTTATGCAGGAAACCTCTCACACAGGTGCCTTTGCTGCAGTGAGGATTGGGATGGGGGCAGATTACGCCTTGTAGGATTTAGCACATCTTGTTCTGATGCGCTTGGTCCTGCCTCAGAGGCAGCATTCCGGACTAGCTCTATTTCAGGTCTGGATACAGTGAAAAGCAGTCTTAAATCCTGTAGTTTGGTCGTTTCTCTTCTGTCACATCTGCCCCAAGTGTGGGGTTTGACAGGGAAAACAAAGTTTGAGAGCCGCTACTGTGGTCCAGAACCAGCCTCATGTAGCTACAGCAATATTTCATGCTGAGGGAGAAAATCAAGCCAGAATATCCAATTGCCCATCCCATCCTATCCCAGTGGCATCCCCATTATAAAGAAAGCCGGCTGGCTATTTGAGAAACTCGTGTCCTTTCCAAGTCCTGCCTTTGACTTCTTGCTATTCTGGTTATTGAAATTGATTTTGCACTCCAGGCATGGGATTTTCCGTTGCCAAGTTTAATGTCGGAGATAATAGAAATTATGTTTCCACTCGCACATAAATCTCAGGGCTGTTTGTGCTCAGATGACTGGACAGTAAGTACAGGTGAAATTGCTCCTGTGATTGTTTCAGTAAAAGTGTATTATCGTTGTAAGGTTTATAAAGTGTGTTTAACTGGTTTACACATATTTCTAGCAGTCGCTGGGTAGTCGTTTGTTTCTTTTTTTAATAAGAATAAATATAAACCTCTAAGCAAGGCATCTAATTTCTCTTCTTGACAGTGTGGTAGATCAGCTGGCTTTGGAAGTGGGCCAAAGAGCGAGCAGCAAGACCACCCCGCAGTTGTGCAGTACCCCTCCGCTGTACTTGCCCTGCAGGTTTGCGCTCGGAGAAGCCAACCTGTGCAAAAGATCTCAAGGATCTCTCCGCTTGTGCACGCCTCCTCACGTGGGGCAAGCATCAGGCTTTGCACTGACCGCAGCACAGTCTGGTCTGCACTAACTCTTGCCATCATTAGTCAGTGCACATAGGACCTGGCTTTGAAAAGCTTGGGAAAGAATAAGCAAAGGTGAATCTCTTGAGCTTTAAGGGCAAAACAGTCTGAGAAGGTTCCTTCAGCTCCCGAGAGCTAATGGAGATAATGGTGTTGGCGTCAGGCCCGCAGGGATCAGTTACTGGATTGTGGCCCGAAATCACTCTAGCCTTTGGGGTCCCCGTGTCCTAACCTGGCAGCTTTTTCTGCTCCCAGGAAGAAGAAGGACTTGTTCCCTTTCAGAGCGTACGAGATAATCTCACACTCTACAAGGATAAAGGAGTGGGAGGAAGGACTCTGGAGGGATGGAGGGGCTAGAGCCTACATCCACTTCAGCTACGGGCTGCTCTTGCTAGATGTGGACCCGCTCAGCTCTGCAGTCCTCACCTGGGCGACATTCCCATGATCTGAAGGCCTTGATCAGCTTCCCAAACAGCGCCGTGTAACCCAGCCAGCTGGCTGCCAACCAGCCCTGCTGCCATCTGCTACGCTGCGCCTCTGTTGTGTCTGTGCCCCGGTTGCCAAAGCTGCTGCCGTAGTTCCTTCCTGAGGGAAGCCCAGACCCTGATAATTCAGGTGTTCTTCAGACAGTATTCCTCCTGCAATAGAGTGCTTGAGCCTCAAACAGCCAGGGCACGCTGCATGGCGATTAGAGCGCCGCAAACGAGTGGAATGTATGCGAGACATTCCTTATGTGGCTTCCTACCTGCCCTGACCCTGTATTCTTTTATGCTTCGCACGTCTCGTGTCCTTGGCTCAAGGAATATCATTAGTGTGTGTCAGGTAGTGCCCAGCGTGGTGAAGCCTCAGCTGGAATCGGTGTTTTAGGTATTGCTGAACAGTTAGAAATGAGGCACTTACCTTATTTTTGTGCTCGCATGCATTTGGCAATGTTGCTTTGCTGTATTACATTGCTTCCCTCCCAGAGATCTTAACTTTGGCTGGGAGCAAAGGGGCTCAATTTATCTCTTCCTTACCTCGCAGGGGTTTGGTGAAGCTCAGCTAGCAAAAACTTGTAAATTGCTTGGAGATCATTAGAGGAAAAGTGCTGTAGAAAAGCAAAGTATTATTTATTAATGTGCCTCTGTCTTACAGTGCCATAAATATCAAGGTTTTAATTGCGCAGACTTGTAATCTGAGTAACTTCCTGGATATTTTTTTTCTTCTTTGATTGCCTTGGCAAACAATTTCATGGAGCAGTCACCGCACAAAGCGATGCAGGAGTGGTGTTTAGAAGCCAGGTCTGTCAGGGGTGGAAGGCGATGGGATGCCACAGTACGACTTTCAGCTTCCCTTTGGCTGCTCTAATCTCTACAGCCTCAGTCTTATCCTCTGCATCTAAACTTGCTTTTCCTCTGTCGTTGTTTAAAATCTCACATCTGCTTGTGAGGAGCGCGCAAAACAGTATTGCAATGATGAACAGAGATCTTACGTTGCAAGGGGCTCCTGATCACTTCATCAGCGGTATGTAACCATCAATAAACTCTAGCCATGCCTAAAAATTTGCATTATAGCCACTTTTGGGCAGGACGTGAACAGTGTGGCTGAAGGGCAGAGGAGGGAGAAAATCCTTCCCCCTCATCCCACTAGCTTCAGCTGGCATGGGGAGGTGTGAGCTGGCAGCGGCTGTGGGGCTGCACAGCCCCCCTTGCTCTCCAGGCCACGGCAGCAGCCGCCTCCGCAGCCAGTTTGAAGCAGCGAGGCTGGGTGTGAGCTGAGCGTAGTTAGTCCAGGAGTTTGACTGGTCAAGATGCAGTTAAATATCTCTTGTGAAAGAGCTGAAGTCGGGGTTTTTCTCTGCATCTGAGAGCTGTCTCCGGACGGGTGATATTAGGGGCATATCAGCTGCCACCTTGCCCATCCCGTTGGGATTGGGCTGGCACCTTTCAGGTACTTATCTCTGAGATTGTGAGAAGGCGGCAAGCCTGGTATGCAACAGACTGATCCACAGAGGCTGATGCCAGGTGCTGTGCCTGGTGGGATGGTATCAAGTGATCCACAAAGAATGACGTCAAACACCGTGGTGTGTGGGCTTAAAGACAAAGCCTTTGTGCGGTATTTCTAATGTGCAGTGAGGAAATTCCTTCCCTCTTCTCTCTCTCAATCTCTCTCCTCCTGTTTTGGTTTTAATTGCCTCAAAAACATGGCAAGGCTCGGCCTGCTCCTGTTTTCCCAGGTGGATGGGCAGCCAGCTGCTTGCTCGTGCATTTCTAAGCTCCAGGGTAGGCTGTTCTAATACATTGTTCGTAGGCCTCTGAGATTATCCCGTTTCGTACAAAATTCGGCAGAAGCAGCAGCANACATGGCAAGGCTCGGCCTGCTCCTGTTTTCCCAGGTGGATGGGCAGCCAGCTGCTTGCTCGTGCATTTCTAAGCTCCAGGGTAGGCTGTTCTAATACATTGTTCGTAGGCCTCTGAGATTATCCCGTTTCGTACAAAATTCAGCAGAAGCAGCAGCAATTGTGGGTGCGTGTTTTTACTCCTTCCCAGCTCTGGCAGATCAACACCAGCTTGAAAATATTTGCGTCGGCTGTCAGTGAAATACACAAGTGATCCGAAGACTTCCCTTTCTTCTGGGGTATAAGATATGAGTAGCACAGTGCTCTTCCCTCCATGTCTCCCACACTGCTCGTACTCTCTGCTCCTTCCCAAGCTTGCTATAGGACTGTGATGGCTGCAACATAACCATCTCATATCAAACTCAAGGGGATAAAATCCCATATTATGCATCAACATCACAAGGAAGCCTTCAGGTAGGGTGATGAGCGTCTCTCCAGATGGTCCTAGGGTATTATACCTCAGGTCTGGTGATAAGACAATTTCTCTGTGGTCACTGCAAAGGCGTGGAGAAGGAGAGACTATCTGCTGTTGTCACCTTCACCCTGAGACCATCGCTGAAGTCGGTAGTCTCCAAGGGATGGGGTTTCAGTTGGCAGCAGAAATTCAAGCTACATCTAACTTACCACTCAGTCGTAACCATCTGCCTGTTTTGCTGCCTCAGACAATCTCACTTCCCATTCGATTAACAACATTCCCCAAGGGGCTCAATTACTCCACCTGGGACAGAAGAGGGGGAACAAAAGTTCTGTGCTTCAGGGGAGAAAAAGGAGTGTCAAGTCCTAACTGAAGCACAGTGGCAGACTGCCCTTTCCCCATGAGCTAGCACTAACAATTCTAAAGAGAGGAAGTCACTCATTGCTGCTGCTGCTGAGACAAGCATGACTTCCAGAGGCTCCATGAGTAAATATGAATGTATCTGCAAATGCTGAGGGTCATGACGTGCACCAGGAGAAGATCTCCTGTAATGATTGCCCATTACGTGGGCAATATCAATTGGGACAAGTCCTAGTTCTTTAGCTATGCCAACAATCTTCAGAGCTAGTGATTCATACACTCTCTATTTTGTTTCAGATACGTGGTCGATGTTGAAAAGATGCACTTTAAGCACAAAAGGTGTTTAAAGAGCTGTGTTTATGCTTAGAGACAGGGGATCCATGTTTCGAAGGCGTAGATGAAACGACATCAAAGTGAAAAAGGAAGAAACCAGCACATTTCTTGACTTTATTGATATTTGAGAAGTATTTTGAAACCTAGAGAAACTCTTTGCAATGGGAAACGTGTTTTCCTCATGCATTTTGGCTGTGATTTGCAAAGATTTTTGCAGTATGACCACAAGCTGGAGCTTGGGCAGATGGTGGTGGTGGACTGTATGCGTCGGAGCAACAGCAGTTACAGTGCTGCCGAATTCAAGGGGCAAGCTTTGGTGTTGCAGGAGGGAGATGTAGCACGTGGGTTATGGAGGAAGTTGGTATTCACAAGGGTGCCCTCAGGAGCATCTGTAAAGGTAGAGACAATGGCTGGGTCTGGCCTGGGCCTTATTGAGGATGTTTCTAGAGTTCAAGAGTTGGCTGAATTAATATATCAAACAAACCCTGATTAACACTCTAATTCTGTCTCAGCTCAAGATCCTCAGCCAAGGGAGTGAATGATCTCCGGGCCTTACACGTGCATGTGGTGGCTTCTGGCCTTGCCTTTGAGTGTGGTGCTAAACAGTTGGAGATGGAGGCTGGTTGTGCTATATGCTAGGGCCTTGATCACGCAAGGCTTGTTAAAGTCACAGTTATTGCCTAGTAGATGTGCTGGTGTAGGCTGATCAGCAGTGATACCACCCTGTCCTGCCCAGCCCAGCTCTGAGCAGGCCTGGGGTCTCTAAAATGTCTGTATGATCAAGCTGTAGTGACTCCTACTTACATGGCTTCTACTCCCTGCCCTTCAGCTGATGGTTGGTAACTGATCCCTTTGGTGAGGGGACTTGGAAGTTATTATGAGACCGTTTAAGGTGAACTGCATGGTGAAGCCTACCAGGAGTGCTCGTGTGGCCATCTGTGCTCACTACTGGTGCATAGAAGCCAAGAGGCAATAATTTTGTCTGGGTTCTTGGTAGAAGTATTGACACCCGTCAGCACATTGTTGCACTTGGCTGTTGCAGAAGACCTGTGGGCAGGCTGAGGAGCCTGGTGGTAAAAGCATGATGTCTGACTAAGGAGCCTACAAGCATTCAAACTATGACCGAACTCAATTCCAGCCCCTTGAGTACGGCTCAGCTTGGGAGTCCCAGGCAGGTCAGTGCTGCAGGCATACTCATATTTATGAGTGGAATGAATTGCTTTTATGTGAAAAAGCAGATGGAGTAAGGCAAGAAGGAGACAGAAGAGCTGTGGTGCAGATCTGGTTCTCTCAGCTTGAAGAGCTCTGCAAGCCCTTGTGTGACTGCTGCGTGTGTTCGCCTGAATGCACGCTGCAGTGGAAGGCAGCAGTGAAATGGTTAAGATGCATTGGCCAGGCTGCTTTAGATATCCAGTATGGGAATTAGGGGGGCTCTTGAGGCTGGGACTAAATTGTAATGACAGGCTTATGTGGACAAAGCCAGTGGGGAGGCTTTAATTTCACCAGTGCTCAGGAATGGAAAAGAAATGAAAGCTGGCACATGATTCTGTTTCCACTTATGAAGCACCCATCTGCCTTTTTAAAATTCAATTTATGGGAATGGTGAGTAAGGCTGGGCCAGTTCTTAGCTATTAGATCCATACCATTAACATCCCAGCCGCTTCATTGTGTCAATAGCATGCACTGAGCAAGGCACATCTCTCATGCAGGATTGGCAAAAATTGATATTAATAAATGGATCTAATATTCTTAAATTTGTATTCCTTCCCAAGACTCGCAGCGACCCCAAAGGGCAGAAGAAATAATAAGTAAAGGCCTAATTCATTATTTATAACCAGGCAAACCAGAGAAGTAACTCGGGGAGATTACCTAGATAATCCAGCATTAGCATCTTGTTTCAGAGATCTTTATTAGGACTCAGGAAAGGCTTCTGGGAGAGCAAAGACAGTGCAGTAAATTCATACGCTAGCCTTTGACCCTGCCTGGTGCCCTGGCCTTATAATTTACTCTGGGATGTGTGTGAGTTGAACAGAAAGATAAACACTGTTGGGTGAAGAGAGAGGAAAGGAGGCTGAAGAGGGGCAGTACCGTTTTGAGCTGCTTAGAGTGGATTTCAGAGTCATCAGCAAAGCTGCCTTTGCAGTCATGCACCACGAACAGCGTCCAGCTGCTGTCGCCTCTCTTGCCTGGTTTATGAGGCCAAATGAATTTTGGGAGGCACTCCTCAATCTTTTAGACTCTATTTTACAGTATGGAAAGAATAACATCACACCCTGGAGATCAGGCTCGTGAGGTTAATGTTTAGGTGATGCTCTGAGGTTAGAACACGTTTGTTCTCGCAGTCCAGTGCCCTGTTCTTTCCCAATGCAGGGACAGCCCGTAGGCCTTTTGAAAAATCATTACTTTAGCGTCCTGATCCTTGTTGCTTTTGTATATGGTATGTGGATGATTTTACAGGAGGGGACCGATTGCTGAGGTGCAGGGTGAGAAATATTGTCCTCGTTGAGTTTTGGTTTGTTTGTTTGCTTTTTTTTTTTTCCTGAAGAGGTTTAGAACGGTCTTAGGTTGCAGGAATGAAGCCAGCTGTAAGGTCACGACTAAATTTTTGCAGGCAGATGTAGAAGAGAGTGCCATGGGACAGAGGGGGAGACCCTCCTCGTGAGGTCCCCAGCTCACTTTTGCAGACAGGAAATGTTTGAGTAAGTTAAGGGAATAGAATTTAAGGCCTGTTTAGTCCTGATAATGCCTTTGGCTCTTTCTGCTTTGCTGAGCAGTCCTTTATTGCTTAAAGAGGTTTGCTTTTGTGTACTAATAGCAAGGAGATGGGAGACACACTTCTTGGAAAATTCATGGGGACTCCCTGCTGGATGGCTTTTTGATTGGGACTGTTACTCATTTTAATTCTTTGTGTTCATCGTTGGTCCAGGTGCGTGGGCAGACAGTTCAAACAGGAGCAGAGCAGGCTGTCAACAGTTAATAGAGTAGCAGGGCAAGTACTTTGCATTTATATTGTACCTTCCCTCAGAGGATCTCAAAGTGTTTCCAGATATTAACTAATCCCCACTAGACACCTGCCAGGTAGGTACAGTCAATAATAATCCCATTTTAGATGAGGAAGGCTGAGGTAGAGCAGTTTAACGGTTCCGTAACAGATCAGTGGCAGTGCTGGGAATAAAGCCCAGGACTCCCAGATGCCAGTCCCTGGCTCTGATACACTCTTCTTTGCTTCTTTTTCATCTGAATGGATTTACCCATCCCTGATATAAAGCAGATCAGATCACCTACCATGTCTGCATACACAAATTTCCTTTAAACACTAGCTGTCAGTGGGCCTTTTCGTGAAATTACACACAGAGGAAAGAGAGAACACTACCATCTGGGATATCATATCAGCACTTCTAGAGATATTTGGTACAGGATGTATCCAATTATAAATGAGCTAGAAGCCTACAGTCTAACAAAAGCAGGTGGAACCTTGTCAGCAGCAATGAACAGTTCGGGAAAGGAGAGTTAGCAGGATTATTAACCCTCCTGAAATAGATTCTGCCTTCCAAAAGGGAAAATAATAATGCCCATAACTGAAATAATTAACAGAAAAACAATTTGCAACACTTACTTAATTAAATGAATAAAAATATGCTAATGCAGAGTTAAGACTGCACAAAGGCTTCTACTACGTTGCATGCTAAGTATGCAATTTTCATGCACTCATAACTTTGTTAAATCAAAGCCAGATTTCTCCCAATTTAGGAAAGCACAGACTCCTCATTGAGACTCCATGTGCCAGGTTTCAAGCACCAGCCCTGCTTTCTGGCTAGAAGGCTTTTGGGTTTGGTTTTTTTCCCCAAAGTGTGCTTTTCATCATTCTGTTAACTCACAAGCAGCCGAAGTGATTTTTCGGAGATGATTCAAAACACTCTTCAGCTCTGGGAAAACATTAGATTGTGAAGTAGTTTTTCAAAAGTGTGTTGAAATGGACTAGGAACGAGAAGTGTCTCCTAGCCGTACCTGCTGAGGGTGCTGGCACCTCCGCCTGCAGTAAGCTAATCGTTACGTGTATTGCATTACTACTACAAATTGTGCCTGGAACCAATGGGCGCTATACTGCTGCCAGAGCCGTACTGTGATTCCAGACAGACCTGCTACCAAATGGTACCTAAATTACTAGGTCTTGCTATTGCTATGGTACCAGTTCTGTGCCACTATATCTGGCCCAGCTGTCCCACTTGCTGATGTGGCCTTGTCATTTTAGCTAAGGGCTGGCAGGAAAGAAAAACCCAGTCCTTTCCCTGAAAGGGCTTATGCATGTGCTAAGATGGGAGGATGAAGTCTAAGACTGTTTTGGGGGGCCTCAGAGTGCTGCGTGGTCTACGTGCTAGCTCTCTGCCTGAGACGTACCAAGGAGCGCAGGCTACAAGCAAGCCGATTCTGCCCTGTTCTGCTGGCGCGTGGCTGTGTGTCACGGCTTCAACTCTGTCGCAGGAGAGTGGTAAATTTGGCGGCTTTAGGGATGTCCTGAAACGTGTCTATGCGATTCCTGAAATGGTGACCAAATTGGGGTAGAAATGAATCTGAAAGGGGCTACTGATCTCGTGCGTGAGAAGAGCAGGGAGAGGTGCTGCTTGTCTCTCAGGATAAAGTCCCTTCTGCTCCAAAAGCTGACAAAAGGAAAAGAAATTAAAAAGAGAACATTTTTAAGCTGCTTTTGTTATCTTCTCTTTTGGGTTTCTTCCCCTCCAACAACACAGGTACATTTCTGAAGGTGCTGGTAGCAGATTGCCTGTGTGGATTTTCTGGTATCAACGTACAGACGTTACCTTGTGACACACAAAATGTCCTGTCACGGTTTAAAGCTGGGCTGGCTATTAAACGCACGACAGACGCTCTTTGTTACCCCCCTCCCTCCCCAAAGGGGGGCGAAAGAGAAAAGGCAAAGAGACTCATGGGCTGGAAAACTTAAAACAGCTTTAATCTAACTACAATAATAATGTAGTATAATAATAGGAAAAAT
>VZSC01009901.1:21182-37009 GCA_013398225.1 Steatornis caripensis | reverse complement strand
CTAGAAGCAGCTACTGTCTGGAAAAACATGCAGTTAATTTCAGAGAGTGCAGCTTCTCGGAAGAGACTTAACTAAAAAGTAAAGTTGCCAAAAGAAAATTGGTTGTGTCCTGGCCCAAACCAGGACAACAGTCTTCATTGGTCAGTGTGAATTTTTTGGCACCTGCTTGCCCTGGGACGAGAACCCTTTGGGGTTTAGATGTGCTTCGTCAGTGGTGAGGAGATGCCATTCACCACAGAAGCGTTTCCAAAGAAATAGGAGGACCTCTGTTGCAGAAGTGAGCCCTATTCTGGGTTAATGATGTTTAAGTTGAATACACCTCCCTCTGTACGCAAGTGGATGCAGTGTACTGGAGTAGACAGGCATACGTGATAGCAGCAATGTTTTCCTGGAAAGTGCTGTTAAATGCGGCCCAGGAAACCGTGTTCTGGACACATCAATGTCTGCTTTGGGAGATGGTTCAGACCTTTTAAACTGATTCCTGATACTGCACATTTCTCTGCTGAGCGTCCCAGTGGCGTTCCTAACACATATTACTCTTTTATGCCTGGAGCCAGCTGCTGAACAACTAGTTCTAAGGTTGGGGTGTGGGAATAGGGGAATTTGGTGAAGAAGGGTGGATTGGACTGAAGAGCACATGAGTGGGGAGGGCTGGGGACTTTCGAGGATGAACAGGAACCACTGCTCTTCCTCCTCTGCTGTTCACAACACCCAGGCTGACTTCAGCAGGTGGGGACTGTGGGAGAAAAAAAAGACTAGAGCGTGGGAAGAGGAGTGTGTGGTTCTTGTGCTTTCTTTGCCGAGCTACGTGCTTACTTTTTTCCCCTTATGAGAAGGCTGGGAGAGAAATTCCTGCTGCAGTCCTGGGCACAGGGATTTTAAGGGAAGAGTGCAGCAACAAGAGGGAAGAGAACACGTGAGAATGGGTTTTAGCAGCTCATTTGAGTCAACGCGACCCAAACCAGAAGGCCCTGGCTCTAACACAGAATGATTTATTTCCATGCTGCCAAAATGCACAATTTTGCCTATGCTATCTACTGCTTCATGGCTCTTTTAAGGCTGAAATGACAGAGAATTCTCTCACACGGTATATGATTGCTGAGGTTGCAGGCTGTTCGCTAGGCCTAACACACCATAAGTGCAGGTGCTTAGGTAAATATTGCCTCTTCCATGTCTGAACCAATACCCGTGCCGATCGCTTGGTAAATTGATGTGCTTTGATGAGAGAAGAGGGTGCAGTTTGCTATTTCATAGTCATTCTGGAATATCTTTTTCTTCAGATTGTTTTGCTTTTATGGGACGCTGGCCCGCATTCTGCAAATAACCCTGAAATTTTAAATGGTTAAATATAGTTGGCCAAATTCTTCCCTTGGAGATACCCACGTAGTTCCCATGGCATTGCTGAGAACCCAGAACGTATTTCTGAGGACAAGCTTAAGCCCGACAGAGCCATTTCACTCCAGGCATATAACACTGTTCAAAGTCAATGGAAGCATGATTTGAACACATTTTGTTTATATTTTTACAAGTGTTTTTCTATATTCCTTTATTTCCAGGCTAGAATCCAACAATGCGAATGCCAGGCAGAAAATCGCTGTTTTCTTCTTAACCCTCATTTTCGGTGAGCTGTGCGTGTCTTTGGGGAGCATAATGTGGTGACGGTGGGATGTCATGGTGGCAAGGTGGGCTCGTGTTCAGGACGCTCAAGCTGAAGAGAGCAAAAGGTAGGAAAATCAGCTTGGATTTTTGGACATCTCCAAAATCTGCCTTGATTTGCTCCCACTGAAACTTGCTTATAATTGTGGGCTTGCGCAGCGGCAGAATGAAGCTGGAGTCGAGTGCCTTGGAAAAATCTCATCGCTCCCCAAAGAAAGTCGGTTTCTGGCCAGTTAAAATAATTTTCCTCCCAGGTTAGCTGTCTGAGGTCAGCTCTCAGTGTTGGTAGCCCCCCCATTCACTTGGCTTAAAGCAACAACTGCTTGCTTTCACAAGGTTTAACACACAATTAGCAGGACTGACTTGACATAGGTTAAAGATTCTCCAAGGGGAGACACAGGCTAGTGCTTGTGTGTCTGTCTCAGTTGGCCTGGGAGGTACCTAGGCTGGGTCAAGCTGTCTGTGGGAGCAGCCTCCACCCTGCAAATTCTACCTCCATCCCTGGGTGTTCCGTGTTTGGTCTCTTGCCGTGCGTACTCAGGGCTTTTCGCATAGTTCTGTGTGCTGAGATGCTGTGGGAGTTTTCTGTGGCCAATTATAGGACGATGTGTCTCTTCAGGGAAAAAAGGCTTTGGAAGGCTACCAAGATGGGAGCGATTTGGACTGCTGAGAGGAAGCAGTATATGGCATCTCATCTTTACTCACACCCACAACAAAAATGTGTCCAGACTTGGGCTGAGAGCTGTCCATGTAGATAAATGGGGCATTTTATGCTAAATCCTGGGTGAGAGGGAGCCCAGTGTGCACTGTGTGGATTCCTATAACTGCACGGCTCTCTTGACTCCGCTTCGATAGGTTTGGGCCTATCCTGCGAAATGATGTAGCACCCGTGTGGTTCTCTTGTGAGAGCAGTTTAAGATGGGCAAGTCCAAGGTAGTCAGTGCAGTTGGGCATTACAAACTGTCTGGCCATGTGCAGCAAATCCTGTTCTTGGACATTAAAAGAATACTCTTGGCAAATTCAGCTGTCTTCCCAGCAACTGGCAAGGTGACAGGAAAATTGGCCAAGCAGATTTCCAACAAGCTTGGTGGCAACCCTGATTTAAGACGAATATTCCCTGTCAGATTTATTTAGACACTAGAAATGTAATTCCTCATCTCTCCTTATCCACTTCTCATTGTTTTGTTGCCTGCTTCTCACCATCCTATTTTCTGTCTATTTAACGAAACCCTTGGCTAGGGTGAGTGTAACCTGCTGTTACACAAGACACGTGAAAGCACCTTGCTCAATGTTCTGTGCTCAGACTGGTTCACATAGGAGAGGCGCATGCCTTGGGGACGTCCCTGCTTCCCTGTCCCATGGGACTTTTGAGATGGGCTTGCTCTGGGTGGCCGAAGACTTGTCCACCTCTCAGTGGGCACTTTTGGGGTGGACCTTGCTCCCTCCAGGACCTTCGAACTGGCAGCACTGGTGGCCGGCAAGGCAGCGAGCACCTGGGGACAGCCGCCCTCGGGAGTCAGCGCGGAGTACCGCTGCACTGTAGAGACATGCTCGTCGTGCAAAGACCTGGGGTGCCTGCGCCCCGGTAGTACTGTTTTGACAAGTCACTTAAGTGTGGGCATTTAAAGCCTGTAATAACTGTGTGTGGAGAGAGAGAAATTAAGCCAATTCTGCTGGAGATAAGTGGCTGTGAAGCTCTCTTGGGTCCTTTAGATCCTCTTGCCATCCAAGCTGTGCTCTGAAAGAGCTCTTACAGTAGAGAGGACTATGGTGCAGGCTGTGCTCCCAAACCAGGCTCCCCTTCTGCCTCTGGGCTGCAGCTGCCGGGTGCCAAGGCAGGGAGAGGCAGTCCTGCGGGCAGCCCCAGCTGCCGGTCGCCGCGGGAGGGGAGCAGGAGTGCCTCCTGAGCAGCAGCAGCTCTGTCCCCCGGCTCTGTGCAGCCCTTTGCCGTGCCCTCGCCCAGTGCTGGTGCAGAGAGAGCTCCTGGGGTCCCAGAAATACCGCTGGGCACTGGCGTGTGCCCTGTGCAGTCTGCGGGGCTGCTGGGGAGAACCTGCAGCAAGGCAGTGTCCTTTTGAAGCCAAAAAGCTGCTGTGCTTGTCCCATGCAATTTCCTTATTGTTCAACCTGAAGGCCTTCAGGAAAATGCCAGAGACACTCCGCTAACCTCCTTGCAGTACATCCCAGAGCTCTACAATCTGATATTAATTACAGTGAGGCTCTATATTAAAGCAGAGATTTGCCAAGTTACCATAGGGGATTCAGTGCGTGATTCACATTAATTTAAAGTGGAACTAGATATTCCCTCAAGCAGCTATGGAAATCTCGTACAAACAGAAAGATGGGAATTTTGCCCGATATGCCCCGTCCAGCCAGGCAGCTAGCTGGTGGTCACCTGTGTGAACTACCCAGGGCTGTCCGTGTTGCTTCTTGTTTGCTCTCTCCCTAGTTTTCTCCCTTGTGCTCTCCGCATTTGCGCCCAGCTCTATTGCCTTTACCTCTGTTGCTTTATAGAGATGCTAAAAAGTTGTGACACCTCCGTATGCAAAGCCTGATTCTCTCTCCCTTGGCTTCGTCCGGTGGCTCATGCTGCTATCTTACAGCAGTCCTCTTGCGCTTTGATCTCCAAGGTAACTTCTTGGCTTTTGTAGCTTGGGAGGACCTGGCAGTCAGTCTCATGGGGCTGGATAACCATACGACTAAGCAGTGATGTGGCTTTGTAGGGCTTCCACCGGGATAGAAATTGATCCCGGGATGCTTCTGCAAGGTAAATCCTTTTGCCAGAGAGAACCCAAAATGCACTCTAAGCATCACCAGGTGAAGTGATGGTCTATTGGGACTTGGGGAAGCTGGCTTTGTTTTGAGTGCTGCAGAAAAAAAAGTGCCGGTGTTTCTCTNGACTAAGCAGTGATGTGGCTTTGTAGGGCTTCCACCGGGATAGAAATTGATCCCGGGATGCTTCTGCAAGGTAAATCCTTTTGCCAGAGAGAACCCAAAATGCACTCTAAGCATCACCAGGTGAAGTGATGGTCTATTGGGACTTGGGGAAGCTGGCTTTGTTTTGAGTGCTGCAGAAAAAAAAGTGCCAGTGTTTCTCTAGTTTAGTGAAGTAAGCTGTCTGAAACAAGAAAATCTCCTTCAAGGTACCCTGGAAGGTGTTGGGAATAAACTAGCTTCAACTATCACCTGCAGCGAGAGCTGGTCATTGTAACAGAGCTTCCGCTCAGCACCCTTGTGGGATCTGGGTCACCTCTCTAAATGTCCTGCAGCAAAGTCTCTTCCTGGGATCCTCAGCAGAAATGTTGCCTCTGTGGTCCTAAGAGAGATCCTCTCACTATGCTTCCTGCTGAAAGCTGTCACTACTCTTAACCGTGCCGCCGAAGCAGGAAATGGGGGCAGTGGGTCACAGAGGTGCTATGTGTGGTGTCGGCTCCGGGCAGCTGCCTGTCCTGTCTGCCCCAAAGAGGAAAGTCGCTTTCAAGTCATGGCAGCGCTGGCTAGTGAAATCAGTGGCGCTTGGAGGAAGGGGCTGGCGTGAGGCACTCACTATCGTGTAAGCAGGAAGGATTTCCTGCCTCTCTCCTGTGATTATAACTTGNGTAGAGACATGCTCGTCGTGCAAAGACCTGGGGTGCCTGCGCCCCGGTAGTACTGTTTTGACAAGTCACTTAAGTGTGGGCATTTAAAGCCTGTAATAACTGTGTGTGGAGAGAGAGAAATTAAGCCAATTCTGCTGGAGATAAGTGGCTGTGAAGCTCTCTTGGGTCCTTTAGATCCTCTTGCCATCCAAGCTGTGCTCTGAAAGAGCTCTTACAGTAGAGAGGACTATGGTGCAGGCTGTGCTCCCAAACCAGGCTCCCCTTCTGCCTCTGGGCTGCAGCTGCCGGGTGCCAAGGCAGGGAGAGGCAGTCCTGCGGGCAGCCCCAGCTGCCGGTCGCCGCGGGAGGGGAGCAGGAGTGCCTCCTGAGCAGCAGCAGCTCTGTCCCCCGGCTCTGTGCAGCCCTTTGCCGTGCCCTCGCCCAGTGCTGGTGCAGAGAGAGCTCCTGGGGTCCCAGAAATACCGCTGGGCACTGGCGTGTGCCCTGTGCAGTCTGCGGGGCTGCTGGGGAGAACCTGCAGCAAGGCAGTGTCCTTTTGAAGCCAAAAAGCTGCTGTGCTTGTCCCATGCAATTTCCTTATTGTTCAACCTGAAGGCCTTCAGGAAAATGCCAGAGACACTCCGCTAACCTCCTTGCAGTACATCCCAGAGCTCTACAATCTGATATTAATTACAGTGAGGCTCTATATTAAAGCAGAGATTTGCCAAGTTACCATAGGGGATTCAGTGCGTGATTCACATTAATTTAAAGTGGAACTAGATATTCCCTCAAGCAGCTATGGAAATCTCGTACAAACAGAAAGATGGGAATTTTGCCCGATATGCCCCGTCCAGCCAGGCAGCTAGCTGGTGGTCACCTGTGTGAACTACCCAGGGCTGTCCGTGTTGCTTCTTGTTTGCTCTCTCCCTAGTTTTCTCCCTTGTGCTCTCCGCATTTGCGCCCAGCTCTATTGCCTTTACCTCTATTGCTTTATAGAGATGCTAAAAAGTTGTGACACCTCCGTATGCAAAGCCTGATTCTCTCTCCCTTGGCTTCGTCCGGTGGCTCATGCTGCTATCTTACAGCAGTCCTCTTGCGCTTTGATCTCCAAGGTAACTTCTTGGCTTTTGTAGCTTGGGAGGACCTGGCAGTCAGTCTCATGGGGCTGGATAACCATACGACTAAGCAGTGATGTGGCTTTGTAGGGCTTCCACCGGGATAGAAATTGATCCCGGGATGCTTCTGCAAGGTAAATCCTTTTGCCAGAGAGAACCCAAAATGCACTCTAAGCATCACCAGGTGAAGTGATGGTCTATTGGGACTTGGGGAAGCTGGCTTTGTTTTGAGTGCTGCAGAAAAAAAAGTGCCGGTGTTTCTCTAGTTTAGTGAAGTAAGCTGTCTGAAACAAGAAAATCTCCTTCAAGGTACCCTGGAAGTTGTTGAGAATAAACTAGCTTCAACTATCACCTGCAGCGAGAGCTGGTCATTGTAACAGAGCTTCGGCTCAGCATCCTTGTGGGATCTGGGTCACCTCTCTAAGTGTCCTGCAGCAAAGTCTCTTCCTGGGATCCTCAGCAGAAATGTTGCCTCTGTGGTCCTAAGAGAGATCCTCTCACTATGCTTCCTGCTGAAAGCTGTCACTACTCTTAACCGTGCCGCCGAAGCAGGAAATGGGGGCAGTGGGTCACAGAGGTGCTACGTGTGGTGCGGGCTCCGGGCAGCTGCCTGTCCTGTCTGCCCCAAAGAGGAAAGTCGCTTTCAAGTCATGGCAGCGCTGGCTAGTGAAATCAGTGGGGCTTGGAGGAAGGGGCTGGCGTGAGGCACTCACTATCGTGTAAGCAGGAAGGATTTCCTGCCTCTCTCCTGTGATTATAACTTGTCCTCTGCCTTCTCTTTCTCTTCGTTTCCCTTTTCCTCCCTTCTGTCATCTTCCCTTCCTTCTTCAGCATTTCCATCTCTTGCAGCGTCCTCATCTTCTGCAGCTCAACGCTCTTTGATAGCAGCTCTGGAAGCAAGGAACAACCTCGAGCAGCCCTGTTCCCTTCACAAAAGGCTTCCTCATGAAGAGTGGCAGCAGAGCTGGCCCCTAGAACACAGCGTTTCCTTGTCAGGGCAGTGAGCGCGCTAACAGGCTTTAATTGTCCTGACCACCCTCACCCAGGGCCTCCATCCCAGCCCTCTGCCCGTCAGCCCTGGAGCACCGCTTAAGGCCTGGGCTTCAGTCCTTCCCTGAGCTCCGGTGTACCTGCTCCCAGCCCTTCCCTGCACTGAGGATGGTTTGGATTTCCTGGATGGACCTCAGACCTGGTTTGTTACCTTAGTTTTGCCTGATGATCTGTTAATAGGACCAGTTTTTGTCTGTCCGGCTCAGGTGCTGTGGGACTATACCCTGTGGTGAGGTTTTTGCCCAGCCTGGCTCATGGCCACCCTCTGCTTCCAGGCTTGGCTGCGTTTATGGAAGAGCTGGACCTTGCTGTTTCCTGACACTCCTTTGAGAGCATAAACTTGGAGAAATTCTGTCTCTCAAGTCAGATATAGACAAAAAGCACCGTAAAGCTTAGTCTTGCTCACGGACCTAGGGCCTGGTTTTGCTGTGTCGATGTTGTGTTACTGGCGACTCTGTGCCGTGGGGTCCGCACGTGGGCAGGCAAGAGTGTCCTGGAAGGCAGCGGCTGTTGCCTGTACTCCCAGGCTCGTGGCAATCCCAAGCAAGGGAAAATTCTGTTTCCCTTATATCTGCAAAAGCTGGTGCAGTCAAATAAAGCTGTTCTGAAAGCAGCGTTTAACAGCCTTGCTGTCTGCAAAAGCCCGGGTTCCTGTACTAGCTGACAATGAATGTGTGTTTTTGGAAAGCTGAATTTACTGTCTTAGAGATAGATTTACGACCTGTCTACTGAGTACCCGTATATGCAGACTACTATAAAAGACAACGAAGGGCAGAAGGGAGGGGGAAGACGTTGCGTGTTCGAACAGACCCACAGGAAAAAAGGCAGCAGCTTTTGTGCATCTTGGCATACTGAAGTGGGCATACGGTTAACTCCTCCATCCCGGGGGTCAGGAGGGAGACAGCGAAGGCTGTCCAAGCCAAGCCAGTGGCAGCCAGACATCTCCCCTCCCACAACACTTTTGTTTTCTGTGGTGTGGGAAGATGTGATTGAGCTCTTGCAGTGCGTGGAGCTACGCCTCGTGCGAAGTCCGACAGGCTCTTCGTCTTCCTAGTGCTTTGCTCTGTCCTTAGGACATCCTCAACCCCTACCACATTTATGCCGGTGAGGAAGGTGCAAATGGTCAGTACTGGGGGCGTTTTCAAGATGGGATGTGAGCCTCTGAGGTGTCTTTAGCCCTTGGAGTCACTAGTGAGGGTCACCGTGCATCAGAGCCAGCTGCAGGGTCAATGACAAGAGATCTGTATCTGGTTTCCCCCCTCTGATTTTAGGGAAGTTGTGGCAGGGAGGAATTTTGGCGCTCTCTGCCTGGCTTCCCTTTAGTTTTGGCTGGGTACTGCCATGCTTATTTCTGACTTAATAGATTAGGTGCTGTCACTGCACACAGTTGCATCCCACCCTAGGGGTGGCTGCATTTTGGTGATTCATACTAGCCCAGAGGAGTGCCTCTTCTTATTCCATCAATTTGATGGAAAGAGACAGTCGAACTTGTTGATCATAGGATTACTAGAATGCCTGCATGGCAGAAAGCTGTATTTGTAATTACTGTCTGTACTAATGGCCTAACAGTTAGTCGTCTTTCATTACTGTATGGGGATTCTCTCCTCTGCAGCTTCGACGGCTGGGCCTTTCCTTGATCTTGTGGCTAACAGCCGCTCAGTGGTCGGGAGCAGTCAACTGTCCCGGTACCTTTTAGGCTCGAGCAGAAGTGGTTTGTGTACTGTATGGCAAGGAAGGCGTTGCAGTGTTCCTCTTGTTCCTTAGTATCTAAACGAAACTGCCAGACAGCACCTCAGGTAGGATGTTAGAGACACACGCTGGCTAGCCCAGCTAAGGCAAAGGATTTTTTCTGGTGTTTTTCCTAGGAGTATCTCCTATACCCTTGAAAAGCAAAGCTGGTGTGGTGCAGGCACGCATGCTTCCCCAGGCTATAACGGTCTCTCAGCACCAGGGTTTCCTGGCCCATTTCAGGACCAAAGTTAGTGGCAGGCAACTCATCCTTGTTGTAGTATCAAGGAAAAGGGACTGATTTGCAGATCGCTTTCCCAAGGCCTTCATCAGCCTCTTGCTTTCTTCCTGCTGGACCGCATGCCCTGCGTTGAGGTGTACCACTCAGCTCCTCTGATTCCTCCTGCAAGTCCACACTATCTCCTCCTGCCTCTGCTCTCCCTTCTGCTCCGCTTTCTTCTTTTGCTCGTGGCTGTTTGTGTTCAGGGTACTCCTGCCGTGCCAGGCTGCTGGGTTATCCCTGAACGAGCTTCTTACAGCTCTCCTAAGTGCCTGTGTGCCAGTGCATCCACAAATCATGCAGACGTGTGGGTGAGAACTAGGGGGACTGAGCATGCACCGGCTCCCTTAGCATCAGAGGTCCTCAGAGCTAACGAAAGGAAGGTAGGCCCCTTTTCTAGCAAAACAGTCTAGCAAAGGGTCCTGGAGAGCAGCCTGTCACCTCGGCAGGGAGGAGGGAGGGTGGCAGTAGGTTGGGAAGGAGGACAGCCAGCGCTGGGCAGGGTGCTGAAGGGAGGGCTGGGGAACTTGCTTGCGGTGTCAGACAGGCATGAAGGAAAGGGTATGAGATGAGAAAATGCTTCCTTTTGAGGGTGGGAGACTTGTCACATGGAGTCCTCGGCCATTTTCCAGCTCAGTCACGCTTCTTCTGTGTATGACTGACTGCTGCCCACGGCTTGTGGGGGTAAATATGTGCTGTTCCCTCAAGGAACCCTGTCCATATGGTCAGCAGCAGAGGGACTCTCCTCAGTTGACTTCAGGCCTAGTGAGCAACGTGTCATCCTTTTCCCCTTCAGCACTCACCTCTGCCTTCTCAGCTGACTCTCCGTTTGAGAGGACATCACTTTTCCCACACACTCCTGTGGCTGGTACAGAAGTCACATTCACCCCTCGCACTAGGCTTCGGCTCAGGCTGAGGGAAGCGCTTTCTGTGGGCCCCCAAAAAGGATTTAGGTCATGCGTTATTCGCTGGCCCACTGGGATTTCAGAGCTGCTCAGCGAAGTGGTGGAAGATGTGGGAGTGAAGCAACTAGATGAGAGGTGGAAAATTCTGTAGTTGGGGGAGCGGTGGAGGGGATAGAGGCCTTGTATGGAGTTCTGGGGCAAATCCTCCGTGGGGAATAGCCTTGGATAAACCAAAAAAAGCAAGCGCAGCCCAACTTTCTCTAGGGCTGGGTGGCAGTTTTGCAACAGGTCTGCAAGAAGCTTCATCTGGCAGGTCTCAGACATGCTGCCATTCTCACCTGGTCCCCTTGTGTTTGTTTTTCCATCTCCCCCTCCTCTCCATTTAGAGTGAGTGCTTTGGGACAGCAGCCTCATCTTCCCGGGTGTTTTGAAAACACTTAATACATACTTGGTGCTGCATAAATTACTGCTATTATTATTACTATTGCATTAATTAGCTCAGGGGCCCTTTGCATGCACAAGACCAGATCATTACAGCAATTTGTTTATAGTGCTGTGGCATAACAATCCCGGGCTCTCAGGCAAAGCTCTGAGCCTGTTGTGCTGGAGGCTGTGGGCAAGCAGGAGAGGTAGGACTGTGGCGGGCTGGGAAAGGACTGGCTGCAGCGCGTCCTCCTGCCCCTCGGCTGGTGCATGGTGGCTGATGCGTGGGAGCTCCCACTCTGCTTCGGCATGCAATAAAACAGTCTGCCTCCGCCGCTGCCGAGCTGGGCAATCTTCCTTGAAGGACTCCTAGTTGGATGTGGCAGGTTTCCCACCTTCATTGCACATGGCAGTGGTGAACTAGACCAACGTAAAGCCCCCAGTGACCTGAAGTCCATTGGTACTTTTTCCTTTCTGCAGTGTTCCTTGATCTCCCCTTCTTCCTCAGCAGACAAGATGTGCTAAGAGTTGGCCTAAAGAGTTGGTGTGACTTGCCCAAGACAACTCATTAGTCAGGAGTAAACCCAGGGACTTTTGCTGCGTGGTCGTGTGTTTTAACCGCTCCGTCGCGCTCCCCAGGACACTTGGATCCTGTTGGAAGCACAGCAGATGGAGCCAGGCAGCAGGTCCAGCTCCAGCTGGCTGGCAGGGAAAGGGCGAAGCAGCAGCACCAGTGACCTTGCTGATTTATTCATTAGACAGTGCTTAGAAGAAGGGGAGGATTGATTTGTCTGTCAAATGCAACACCAAACCATGCGGCCTGCAAGGGGAGGACTAATTGTGCCGCTGACACAGAGGCCAGTACTGACTCACGCAGTCAAGCACCTTTTTATTATATTTTCCTGCTAGTCAGCCCTTCTTCTTTTCATCTGTCCTGTTATCTTGGGCACTTTATTGATGCAAAGCCAGATTTAAGTGGTTATTTTGCCTGTGAAAATGAGGGAAAAATGTCCAAACTGTGAGGTGTTGGATCAGTCTCTGCAGTATGGTTATTTGGAACCAGTTTGAAGCTGTCTGACTGGACAAGCCACAGCAGCACCTCTGTGGTAGCAAAATGCCTTCAAGAGGCTGAGTCCCACATTCAAAAGCACTTTGTGGGCTCTTAAGAAAAGTGTCCCAAAGCATTCAGGATGGAGATTCTTGATTCTTGAGAGCACTAAATGGTTTTGTTTTGTTTTGTTTTTTAAAAGAAAAGTTTCTCTAAGTGCAGTGTGACGACCCTGAGGCTACCCTTCTTGAAAACAGGCAAGGACCAAATTTAAACGGGCTGCTTCGCATGCAAGTAGTGATACTGCTGGGGTAGGTCTCCACAGGCAGCCAGGTGGGCTCTGCCTGTTTTGTGAGCTGCTCAGGTGTCGTCAAGCCTAAATTATCACGGTGCTGGGTTAACACATGCCTGGCTGGGTTGCAGCATGGGGCAAACGTGAGCTCACGGCGTGTGATGCATCATAACTGCCTCCACCACTGCTCCCCCGAGCTGCCAAGCGAGTTGCTCTTCATCCTCGTCTTCCCAAGAAAGACCGTGGCATTATCCTTCCTAAAGACAAATGACCAGTCATGCAGTCGAGGAGGTCAGCCTTCTTTTTTCAAACTGTTTCCTATCTTGTTTGGCAGCTTTACGTGCACGCCAGCAGAACGCTTTGGCCTGTTCCCCACAGAGCTGAAGAGATTCCAGTTCATGTGGGATACCTTCAGAGCCTTCAGGTTTTGTTCAGTGCTGGATTGCTCCTGCTAATGGTTCCTAATCCGGGCCTGGCTGGCAGTCTTTAAGGGTTAGTACAGTCATTTGGAAGATTTCCAATGACTGCAATGGGTGCTGAGTCGAGCGTGCACTGAAGGCACAGGGAAGAATTCATTGTCTCTACTAATTTGGTTCTCGGATTCTCCCCCACTGCTCTGCTAAATGGACCTCAACCCTGATCTTGAAGCAAACATTTTGCAGAGATTTACGCCCCTACAGGAATCGAATAGCTCCTCCTTTCACTTCCAACCTGTCCTTCCCTTGCAATTTCTGTTCCTCCTCCACAATTTTTGGAGGCCATTTATCCTCTAGTTGCAAAGTGTGCCTCCCCCTCCCCTTCTTTAGCTCCTTGCTGTCATCAGGCTGTTGAACATGTTTCCATCCTGTGTTGCAAAAATAATCACTTTTTAATTATGTAAAGGGAGTTGTAAAAGCCCTTCAAAGCCCAGCGTCTCCGAGTCCTGCTGCAAAGCAAAAGCAACGTGAGCCTGGCAGTTTGTTTATGTGTTGACAGTGAGCTGTTCCTTTAAGCCACGTATTACACCCTCCACCGGTGTTTAGTCATGAACAAAAATGCCAGCTGAGAGATTCCTGGGCTGTTTTGAAAGCAAAGAGGGATTAATTTGAGCAGGAACTGAATGCCTTCCTCTTAGCTCCTTTCATCCCCACGAAGATAAATTAGGGATACTCTCAGCATGAGGGCAACACAGTTGGAAAGCCAACTGTTCTGCAGAGCGATTTCAGAAAATCTTGTGGATTTGGCAGAGAGGGCATCAGTGAAAGTAGCCAACTGCCTCTCAAAGGGTAAACCCGCCCTGGATCAGAGAAATGCTACTTGCAGTTTGTTTTGGTGCCTTCTGTCTCGCTGTGGTGCTTTTAGGACTTTACAGGGAGTAATGACTCAAGGGACTCAACTCACTCATTCTTAAGACTTCCTTTTTGCTGTGATGCCCCCTGTGAAACAATAATAGCAAGGGCCTGTGAGAGATCCATTAATGTCTCTTATTCGTACTGCCTGGTTTGCAGATAGTTGCTCGAAAGGATGCTTGCTAATAGATGCCGTCTTCTGTCTTTTTCTCTTTTAGCTGTGCCCTGCTTCTCCTTTCATAGTTCCTACCCAAAGCAATTCCTAACCAAAGCACCTGTGACAGTAATAGTCTGCATTTGCATAGCACCTAGCAGTCGCAGAGAGGCTTCGGGGTAGCAGCATAGTCTGCCATGGGACCCTCACCGTCTCCTGTGTCCCGCGAGGAATGTTGCACTGGGCTGAGTTATCGCACGGGGGTTTTTGCCCTGCTAAAAAAATCTGCCTCTGCCTGTGGGCCTGAGACGACCCCTTGGGATGTGCTGTAATGTAAATAACAGTTGGGAGTCCAAGGGGCAATCGCTACACATTTCTTACACAGGAGAAAACCTTGTTGCCTGAGCCATTTAGGTAATACAGAGGCAGATGTAGTGGCAGATCTGGGATCTCCAGTTGCTGGGGCGTGTGCGTTATCCTAAATCACGCTTTCTGTTGTCAGGTTGAAGAGGAGAAATTCCAGGCTTGGATACTTGCCTGGATTTCTGTGGGTGACTGCTCAAAGGGGAAATTCTGCCTGACCACGTGTTCTCCTGACTCGCTGCACCTGAGCTCTGATGAAGTAGAAAAAGCTCTAGGAATACAGCTTTACTGCCAGCACCTTGGTGAGGCTGGGGTGAGAAAGCCCAGGAGCGGGTAGGCCTAAAGAACAGACGGGCCCGGCAGAAAACACCAAGCAGACTTGAGCTTTTGGCATGGAGGATTGAGGGAAAGGCGGAAGGGATGTGGGATGGTGACGGACAGGCAGGAGGAATCTGAAGATTTCTATCCCAGCTCTGTACCTACCTTGAAAGGCAAACTTGGATCAGTGTTTTCAACCTGCCTTGCCTCAGTTTCCTATTTGTAAGATACGGTGAGTTATTCTGAGCTGTTACATGGATGCAGATATGCCTAGGAGGACTGGTATCTGCAGAGTATTGTGATCCTGAGTGTGAAAAAGAACAAAATCCTCTTTGTTGATACTGCATTGTACTAGTCAGCAAACACCTGTGTTCAACTTCAGAAGTCTTTCTACCCCAAGAGAGGCCCATGATTAAATCCTTGTCCACCATCCTGAGGACAAGAGGACCCTGGAGGTTAGGCAGCATCTTCCCCGGTGGAGCTGCGTGCCCTAAGCCTGTGTTAGCAGTTCTTTGACGTATTACACACTGCTGCAGGCCTTACTGCAAGCCTGAGAATCAGTCGGAGCAGTGATGCGTTCAGCTGTCGTGCTGGGATTCAAATCCTTTACAAGTCGGTTCATCTCTTGATCTTGAAAAGACAAAGGTAATGAACCTCTTGCAAGAAGGCTGCTGTTTGTCCTGTTGTGCTACCGCATTGTTTGGACACCAGTTAGAGGAGGCTAGAGTCAAAGCAAAAAACTGTTGAATGAATAAATCGGCTTAGAGAGCTCTGTAGCGATTTATTCCGCTCCTTGGTCCTTTGGGCTTGTGTGCAGCTCATAAACGAGCTTATTATTCTATCATGATTCATAGCTTTGTGGCAGAAGCAGAGGGTATGTGTGCCGCCAGGGAAGACGGAGGGGCTGGAGATGGAGTGTTTGGAGTGGAGATCAGGCAGAGGTCACACTGGAATGTGGAAGAAGAGGGAGAAGCAGAGGCTGACCCTGCAGCCAGCCAGTGAACGACAGACGGGGCTGATGGATCGCTGCGTGCACAGCACAGCCGGTGCGGGAGGTGACCCTCCGTGATCAAGGCTTAATTTTGTCGCTGGTCTTTGGCATTCATTTTAGAGATTTCAGGAATCTCCTAGTGACAGGGAAATGCTTTGTAGATCTCCTACTGATAGGAAGCTTTGTGATGAGTTATATACAGACTGTATCGAGGGAGGCTTCAACACTCCCATCCGTACCCTGGTTGTTGTCTATTCTACTTCCCTCCACAATGGCAATTTCAGTCTTTCGTCACATCAGTGGCAGAGTTTCTTACTGGGATGTTCTGTCCCAGTATGCACCAAGACACTTTAGAAGTCCCTTGCTCTCTCACAGAATCACAGCATGGCAGGGGTTGGAAGGGCCCTCTGGAGATCCCCCAATCCCCCCCACCCCTGTGCTAAAGCAGGTGCCCCCAGAGCAGGGGGCACAGGGATGCGTCCAGGCAGGGTCTGAATATCTCCAGAGAAGGAGACTCCACAGCCTCTCTGGGCAGCCTGGGCCAGGGCTCTGGCACCCTCACGGTAAAGAAGTTCTTCCTCACGTTCAGGTGGAACTG
>VZSC01009901.1:0-14721 GCA_013398225.1 Steatornis caripensis | reverse complement strand
GCAGGGATTACTCTGCTGAGGTTATTTGCCCTCAGTGGCACAAGACACAGGAGCTTGAGAGAGCAGCCCTTCTTGTAGTGTTCACAGAGACTCTAAGAGCTGAAGGTCCCTGGGCAGATATCACTGATGCTTCTGAAAACTGAATGGGTTTCAGTGGAACTGTGAGTCACACAGTGTTGCCTGTAGCTTAGAAATATTTTCAAGACTCCTGGCACAAATATTTCTTCTAAAAACCAGGCTCCGGTTTATATCTGCCGGTGCTCCAGGACTTGATGTTCCCTGAAGATGGATCTGCAGACAGGCGTTTCTTCAAATCAGCTGCGAAACAGTAAGGCTAGGAAAGAATCGCAGAATCACAGAATGGTAGGGCTTGGAAGGGACCTCTGGAGACCATCTAGTCCAACCCCCCTGCTAAAGCAGAATAAGTTTTTATTTTAAAGAGAATAAGTTTTTTTTCTTCTTCACATCAGGTTGCAGTTACACGCAATAGTGCAATTACAGGCGCCTCCTACTTATACAAGGTACAGGCTGTGTTCGACAGCCTCCGCTACCTGTGTAATGCTATGGCAATATTGATGTAGAAAAGCCAGACGTTGAATGTGTGTTCGATAGGCTCCCTTTGCCGGGTACGGAGGAGAGCGTGACACTCTTTTGGCTGGGAAGGGGCTCTGAATGGGACAACAGCAAGGGAGAGCACAAAGCGGCAGAGCGATTTGGTGGTTCTGCTGATACCACGGGAGCACTCCGCAGTCTCAGCAATCCCTCTGACCCACAGGGCTAACACCCAAGCTGAAAAGAGTGCATTTACATTTCAAAGAGAGGTAGAAGGTGTATAGGATGAGGCAGCTTATTCATTTGGTGATCCTAGGAGCAGCTTAAAGAGGCAAGGACTGACTCCTTTTCTCCTGCACTTCAGTCACATGTGCACACCATGAGACTGCGCTTTCAGAAGTAGTTGGGAGCAAGAGGTCTCCATCAGGGAGACAACTCCAATTCAGGGTGCACACAGATTGATGTCGCTTTGTCAGAGCTGCACCTGCTTATGCCAGCTCTGAGGGTGGCTGAGGGCCAGACAGCACTTGGGCAATCAGATGGGAAATAAGGAAGTGACTTTGATTAAAGCTGAGAGACAACATGTGGGGGAACAGTGGGAGGAACCACCCTGAGCCAGTGGAAGGGAAATCTACTGGAAAAAATGATGGGGAAGGATTTCTGTTGTTTGAGTGGATGAAGTAATAAGAAAAGAAAGGCTCAGAGAAGGCTGCAGGTCTTTGGGAGATGTGACAGTTTGGACAGCAGCAGGAGGACAGCCAAATCCTCCTGTCATCATGTTTCAGACCCACTATGGGCAAGTGGCACAGCAGCTTTTGGAAAGAATGACAGAATACTGAAACCCGAAGACTTTTCCTAGCAGCGTGCCCCTCTGCTTAGGGGGACATGGAGGATAAAGGAGGGGTCTGGTCCTGGGAGGTGCCAGCCACCTTCTCTTGTATGCCAAAGGTCCTCCTGAGGCAAGAGCTCAGGATTTGGCCCTATGCTGATAGTGTACGCTGTGAAAAGTTTATGCTCGGTGAATCGCTGTGGTCGAGTCTCTGCTCCCTCTGGGATCCTGCTAGGGGACTCAATGGGGATGTGACATCGCATGGGTGGCAGAGGCAGAGCTCATTGGGAACACGTCTATGGTGTCTATGCAGCAGGTCAGGCGCTGGGACCATGAAATCTCCAAACCCTTGGGTTTGTTTCACAAGCCTGCCCTACATCGTTTCAGGACATGGGCGGGTGTGTGTGTGTGTGTGTGTTTGTGTTGGTGGGTCTATCAGAAAATACTGCAAGAGCATGCTCGCTGCGGCGGCGGCGGCGAGTCTCCAGCCGCTCCAGAACTGCACGTGCAGTTTGCGTGATGTGAAACTGGTGGGATCAGCAGAGCACGGTGGGCTTTGCTGCACCCCATCACCATTTTTCTCTTAGCTTTGCTGCATAGCCTCCTGAAAGGAAAATGTTTTTGTTTTTTAAGAGCTTTTTGGCTATAAATTTGACCCCCTAAAACAAGTTTGCTTGTTCTTTTAGTGAGGCGTGTTCCCTCTGGTTGCTGACATATATATGATGGCAGCCGAGCAGTGGGTGAAACTCTGAATGAACAGAGAGAAGAGTCACCTACCCTTCCTCTTGTCCTGAGGGTGTGACTTGTTAAAGCCACTAGATTTAGACGGAGGAAATGCAGAGGGGGCTGTGTGTGGAATGAGGAGGAACGCAAACTGCATTAGAGCTTTGAGCAAACCAATTGAGATCCTACATGATTGAGTCACTCTGAAGGGAGGTAGAGTCTGTCACACATACCCACTGTAATGAGTATGAACAAACCCAGAACAGCTGGCTGTAGCATATGGAGCATCCAGAAGGGAATAAAGCTGAAATAATTCCCTTTCCTCTGCTCTTTGCTTATCCTGGCCCTGACGCAGGAACGCACTGGGGACTGTGCTCATCTTTAGGCCTGCACTTTAGGTCCCGATGATTTCCATGATAACGAGATTCAATTTTACAATTGACTTAATGAGTTTTCTGTGCAGGTAAGCACCTGCCTGAGTGCAGTTGGGGTACAGCATCCCTTAATCACAGATACCATAAGGGCTCTGGCTCCCCGGTGCCCAGCACTGGCTCCGCTGTGGAGCTCAGGCGCACGTCCAGCACGCAGCCTTGCTCCTGGGTAGGAGCTGGGGCTGTAGGTGGGTCTTGATGAAGAAAGCGAGGACGAAACACAGGATGGAGTCATCTTGTCACTCACGGTTAGCTAATGGGCCGCTTTCTGGACTATGGTGGTTTTACTTTTCCTTAGAGTTGATCAGATTTTTGATTTTGAAATCAAATAGTTTCCTTCATCTACATGCTACTCATGTAGGAATAGCTGCTCCAGGAAACTCAGAGGTGGCAGGTTTGCTTGAGCCTTGAGAGAGAATTTGGTAGAGCTTTTCTACTCCTTTCCACTATTTTTCCATCTCCATCAGGAGACACAGGGACAGAAGGGCACAAGCAGATTATCATGCCCCATTGCCAGTATTTCTGTAGCAGAGCGGTGACAGAAGGAATGAATTGTGGCATAAGCAACATAGAAGCGTGTATGAAAAATGTGAATGTGGCATAAGCAATCTCACCCATCATTTCTGACTTTAATGCCCAAGAGAGGATAATTATGAGCCGCTCTTGCACAGGCATGTAATGGTGGAATCGGGGAGTCTGTCAGAAACCAGTAAGAGGAGCAGAGGAATTCACAGGCAAGCTACTTACTCCTTGTTAAAAATCTCTGTGTGTGTGCACATAAGCGTGTGCGTGTATGGGTTTTGCACTTGCCTCAGCATTTTGGATGGGCTGTGAAGCAAATTTCCTAAGCAGTCTGCACCTCCTGCTATGCAAAAGCTGGCCTGAACATTTGTTAGGTTAGTAAAATGCATCTTTGTGGTACCCTTTAAGCAACTGGCTCATTTTAGATAAAAATTGGTTATTTTTAGGGCTTTTCCAATTTAGTGGTACCTCTGATATCCTAAACCTATTAGTTCTCAACCCATCCACAATATCTTCCAGAGAAACAGGATGGACAAGACCTGAATGTCTAATTGGAAAAAAAAAAAAAAAGTATTAAAAAAGCCCAAGCAGGAATGAAAATAGTAGTAATAATAAAAAACTCAACAAAATAAAACCCAGCCCGAAGATTTGAGGCTCTACTTTCTATGCTCTAAGAAGGGGGTATAAAAGTACAGCTGTTTTCTTTGTTTTTTCCTTCTGCACCTCGCTTTTAAACGGAGCATACCGAATCGCTCGAGCTCCCGGTGGACGCAGTGGGACGGTACCCTGTGAGCAGCTTGCGAGCCGACGGGGCAGCACTCGCTGGAGAAGCAGCCTGAAGTGAGTCGGAGCAGCTGCGTGGCGTGGTCCTTTACAGCTAGCAAGCGCTGCTCTTTGGGATCCTGCGGCGCCTCGCTCCCTTTGTGCTGTTTGTCGAGCAAAGGCTGAAAGATGCGGGGAGAAACAGAGAACCTGGAACAGGAAAGAATTTTTCAGCAAACCCCAGCATTGACATTACAACGTATTTCCCGGCTCATAGGCAGAAGCAAAGCCTTGCTATTACCTGCTATTCTCAAAGGTGCATTTCATCTCTATTCAAATAGTCATTCTACACCAGTTTTTTTTTAATACGGTCTCCAGAAGACTTTAATGTTAACATTAAAAAGATAATGAAAACAGGCAAACAGACAAATCATGATGCCCGGTGCTCTGCTTCCTCATTGATAAAACATGAGAGCAGCTCTCCCCCTGCAAGATTTTGACTTTCCAGACTGCTAGTCATTTATGTTTTTATTTATGAAAAGGAGGAAAAATGAGTTCCATCACAGCACCTAAGCATAATAGAAAGGGAAAGCTTTCACGCGTTCTGCATGGGGCTGCGCTGTCTGACTGTGCGAGTGGGTAATAACGCCATTTCTTTTGTTGCAGCCCAAAACCTTCCTTCCAGTTTTAGCACGGAGCTCAAAAATATGTTTGCGTGTGATAATATCCCTGTTCTGCTCAACCACAACTTTCTGCTTTGTACTTTTTTCCCTTTGCAATGTTTTTGGGGGTAGCGCAGCCCTGTCCCTGCCAGTGCCGCTTGTATTGTTACTGTTAATAATTACCTGTATTACAGTGGTTATTAGAGGCCCCGACTGTTAGAGGCTCAGTGCATGTAAGAGACGATCTCTGTCTGAGGAGCTTAAGGTCTAAATAGGCAAGGCAGATAGTGGAAGTGTTAGCGTTCTTATTTTTACAGAGAGCTTAAATGACCTGCCGAAGGTCACGCCGGGAGTCTGTGGTGGAATCATGACTGGAATACAGATTTCCTAAGTTTTATTTAAGCATCTAACCCAGGTTCCTTGTTAAGGAAGGCAGTTGTGAGACTGCTGCCCGGGTATGTGTGAGTCTGGGTGCAATTCTGGGTCGTGTGCTGGATTTGCATATGCCCTCCCGGTCCAAGCACGTCTGTGAGGAGCTTTGGGCGCTATAATAAATGCGTAGCTAGCAAATAGCAGCTACAAGACGTATGCTCACCTGGAATGCACATCTCTAAGTAGTTCAAGGTCAGAGCCTTCAACAAGGTGGCAGGTGTTGTTAGTGTTCTTATTTAGGCCTTCACTGGTTTGGACGACGTTACAAAAATATGTGCAATACTTGGGAAACATGAAGGATGGTGATCGGTCTAATTTTGGGCCAATGAAGAGCTGATGTGGCTGGGGTGCCTGGTTGTTTGGGCCTTGATGTTCGGAAGTAGGTAAGCTAAGAATCTCAAACTCCGCAAGAAAGCCAACGTTTTCAAGTGTTACGACAAAATGCAGGCTTTTAAGAAGAGGCTGTGAGATGCACAGGTTCACGTGTGATGGGAGCCACGTGAGTGCCGAAAGTAGCGTCCACCTAGAAGGGCAACTGTCCTACAGAGCTTCTTTCTGCCAGAATGATCTGCGAAGGACTGGAGCAAATGATGACCTTTCCTCCAATTCCCTTTTGCTGGGTCAGGGAAGTTCCCTGGACTGTGTCTCTGCTGTATCTGAGGGTGTGGAAATGGCTTCTTTTGAGCTGAAAACCTGTGCTGTGTAGAGGTCCTCTGTCTCTGTTCGGCCGAAGGAGCGCCGTACGGTAGTTTTGACTATCGTTTCTTGGAAGCTAGATACAGGCGGGACTCTAATATCACAGAATTAGCACAGCCACCTTTCTTAGCTAATTGTTTTAAATTACATTTTAAAGAACTACTGTTTTCCTTAACATTTCTAGTCTACTTTTCCATTGCCTGCAAGTACAAATTTCAATTTTCTTGTGTCAATTTGTATCTAAAATACAATACTTATTAGCAGTTCCGATGCATTTCAATGTGTCTTTGTTTTTTTAAATTATTTCAGAAAACTCTTTACGGGTATAACTGAAATTGACTTTAACTTGAAACTTAGCCTTAACTGAGTCAATATTTCTACAGTCTGTCTTAGCTTGTTTCTCAAGGAAAGCGTCATTTCTGTTGCTGCGAAGGGAAGGAAGGGACGTGATGTCCGCTACAAGAGTTAGGAGGCTCGAGACCCAGAGTTTAAAGAACTTTGGCTAGGTGTGACTATAGGATTTCTGAAGCCCGTGCTCACGTTATTGACTCCCTCAGTATGTGCTGTAGTCAGGATACGGTGCCACAAAGCTTTTTTGAGAAATTTCAGTCTTTGAATAATATTGGTGGTTTCCTCAGAAGCCGACAGTTTTTTTCAGTGGCTGAATTGGATTAAGGCAGTTTAGTTAATTGAAATGTGAAGGCAGACATTTGAGAGCTAATGCATATTGCTGAATGCAATTCCTTCCCATTTATTTTTTCTGGATTCAATGTGTTCTTAGATTAAAGTTGCATTTATGGCCAAATAATTTCTCTTCAACTGCCTTTTGTAACTTACCTTTAATTAATGTGGTTTGCCATTGTTTTAATTTTAAAACTCTATCATTAAAAAGCTTTCAGCACACTGTGAAAGGACCGTAAGTGGTGTGGAGCAGTGAAAGTGTCTCCCTGCGTTCGTTAGCCTGAAAGAGCTTAAAAACTGCTACCGAACAGTCCGATCCTCCTCCCCTGCGCCGAAGGCACTTCCAGTAGCTTAAGAACATTAAAAAAAAATCTTTCCAAATGCAGTATATAAAAATGCCCTGTGGGAACACTGGAACGCTTTTGGGAGATGAGTTTTGGGATGACGTGTCCATAGTATACTTGCTATATGATAGATTCTTATATTCCATTAGCCTTGGGAAATACAATTCCATATACAAATGAATGTGAACATTACCAATTACAAGTGGAGACACTTTGCCAATATTGGAATAATTTCATTACAGTAAATCTTTAAATTTAAAAAATATTCCAGATGAAATTTCGGTGCTGCTTTCAAAGTAATCAAGACGACAACGGGTTTCTTCCTTTTCAGGTTTGTAGTTACAAATGATTATTGGAAATATTCCTTTATTTCCAAAGGTTCTAGCATCAGAGACCGCAAATAAAATTGTCCTTCTCCAGGATGTCTTTATTTCCTGTACTGAAAAAGAAGTTAATAAATTATTGTCAATAAACAAAGATTCTGCCTTACGAAGATGTGGCATTTTAGCTACAGGTTAATCTTGTAGAAACGGTGTTATTTAATATACTGCTGCACTGAAGAGATCTGTGCGAACAACTAAATAGTGCTGTTGTGTGCCTTTGTGGTTTCACAGAAGCCACTTTGTTGCTTTCGGTATTTCCAACCAATAACCCTTTTCAGAAATGTTGTTCTTCGAAGCTATTCTGTAGTAACCTTTACAGTGTTGTCTTGCATCTGACAGTCTGCCGCGAGCAACGGAGAAACTTCTGCAAAACCCGTTGTGAGTCTTCGGGCAATTATAGCTACCTTCAGTGATTCACGCAAAATCACTTCTCCGCTGATCTCGGAAAATCCTAAATCTTCAGGAGATGTCTCTTGAGTTATTGCTATAGTGATGCCATTGCCATTGAGGTTGTCACCTGACAAAAAAAAAAGGAAACAATTCTGAAACTCTTTATTTTATTACAGACGGGGTTTTTTGGCTTTTTTGTTTGTTTGTNCTACCTTCAGTGATTCACGCAAAATCACTTCTCCGCTGATCTCGGAAAATCCTAAATCTTCAGGAGATGTCTCTTGAGTTATTGCTATAGTGATGCCATTGCCATTGAGGTTGTCACCTGACAAAAAAAAAAAGGAAACAATTCTGAAACTCTTTTTTTTATTACAGATGGGGTTTTTTGGCTTTTTTGTTTGTTTGTTTGGTTGTTTTTGTGGTTCTATATCATTCTCATTCATGGGCCAGCAACCCTCCAGATACTGGCGCTCAGGATTTAGGCCATGATAAATACAGGGGGAAAAACTGTCTTTAGAGATCAACAGGCTCAGAACATATGATAATCCGGGTGGACTTCTCTTAAAAATAGCTATAGTCTGCCCGCTTGCCTTTTGGATCCCAGTGACAGCTGAGACCGTTTCTGTACAAAATTTGTAAAGACGTTTAGGGTCCATTGGTCTTGGGAATGCTACACAAATATGAACTGCTGCTGTTTGAGATCACTTACCCAGCACTCGATCTCAAATAACAAGATAGTCTGGGGAAATGAAGCAGCCTTTGCAAGACAGCCTGAGTCGCTCTGCACTGTCTCTGGGGGGAGCGAGCATTTGAAATACCTTTCTCAGTCAGTTCCAGTCCTTTGACTCATACTCATTTATTTTCTCCATTCTCAAGGTCTAGCCTCGCTGCGGGATCGGAGGGATAGCCTGTGCTTGCTTTTGAGGAAATCTTCATCTTTTCGTCACCCAAAACTCTTGCCTGTTTCTTGCCCTGACGTGTAAGGGAGCTCATTATTTCGGGTGTGCTGCTGCTGGCAGCTCTCCTCCTGCAGCTGGGAAGAGGCAGGCACCCCAGCACAGGCAAGCCCCGACGAGGATGGAGTTTCCCTCCACGTGAAGGCAGCTAAGATGGGGCAAATATGGTCACAGTGCTCTGGGGCAGCTTCCACTTAAAAAGTTTGAGAGCCCCACCAGCAAGATATGCTACCGTATTTCAAGCCCCTGTTTTGCACACGGTAGCATTAAATCTTTGCAATAAAATGAAATAATACTCACCGTGGCAGTTGTTTGCTTTTCATCTTACCTTAGTAAACTCCTGCAGAATTGCTCTTCCTGGCCTTCTTCTCTAACCCTTAACTGGGTTGCAAAGCCAAGCACAGAGCTCTGAGGTAATATGAAGCAAAGCCACCTTCACGGTTCCCATTTCTGGTCTGCAGTCTGGTGCAGGCTTCATACGGCAATTAAAAAGGCTTTTCTTTTTCTCGTTGGAAATGTGTGGATAATTTTTATTAAAAGTTTAGGTTTGTGCAGGCTGAACTCTGCACTGAAGCAAGGTTTAATCAGCAGTTACACTGCTTAGTGGCTTTTTTGGCAGTATTTTTCTTTGATTCGATCTTCTCGTTTCTCTAGTGACAAATGAGTGAAAAAAGAATGTTTTCTAAAAGAAGGGATGCTGGGCTACTCTTTGCATTGGGATTAGCTGGAGGGAGTGAAAATGTGCCCCGTGGTGTCTGTGCATTTCTACCGTATTGGAAAAAATGGATCAAACGTGCACCAGATTTCAAAGTGGTTTGTAATCCAGGCAAAACATCTATATGTCCAAATGTGTCACTATTAAAAAAATAACAAAGTAAAGGAAAATGTAGGCTGAGAGCTCAGGCTTTGGAAATCTCCCAAGGGAAATAGTTTAAAACCTGTTTTGAGGGGTCTAGAGTGAACAAAGTATACTCCGGTAAAATTCAAAATTTGTTATCGTTGAGTCACTTATGGCTTAAACAATATTCTGAGAAAGAATCAGTCACTCAAACATGCCTGAGTAAGAAATATTGTCCGGGTAGATACCAATACTTCAGCTCGCCATGCCGTAAGTTGGACTCCTGAGGGGTTTTGTTCATTTGTTTTGTGGAGGTGCTGGAAACCTGTAGCTTCCACTGAATTCGACGGGTCTCAAATGAGGTCCCTGGCGAGCTGCCAAAAGAGGACAAGGATAGCTGAAACCCTTCCCATCTCAGCCTTGCCTAAGGCACTGGTTCTGGTGTGTGTAGGTGTCTGTCGGATTTCTGTCTCATTGGCAGTGTTTGAAACGGAGACCCAGGCCCGGAGCAGCTGCTGCAAGTCAGAAGTCGGGAAGAGAGGGATTCATTGCCAAAGCTGCTTTTTGCCTGGCTCTGGTCCCTCACCCTCACAAGTATCAAAAGTTAACCAAACTTATCTCACAACAGAAAGATGATATACAGCAAAGACCTCCCCTGAATTACGGGCTGGTTGCAATGAAAAGCAGATGTGTAAACCCCTCCCAGAGCAAAGGGATGCCAGTGGGCACCCACTGGAATATTAAGAGGGAAAGAGAGAGTGATTTCCTTGCTGATGAACTGCTGCTTTGCTCAAGGGACCATATGATTGCTGTTATTTATTATTGATGCAGTGCTGAAGGTGTGCACAGTGCTTTATGGTGCAATAAAAATAATGACTGATGTCCAGTCCCTCGAGGTGGTGCGCCGCTGCTGAAGTATGGCAAAGGGGCAAGATGAAGGGATTAATTCTCCCTCCGTGATGGTGCAGAAGTCTGTTATTGTGACAGTGTCCTCTTCGGACCGCTTGTCTGGGGACGTTAGCGTAGGTTTGTTACCTTTTTGCACAATTGTCTATGATTGTGTTTGCAAGGGCGCGTACCCTCTTTGATCTGCATTTGGAGTCTGGTGGCAGTGGGAATGAGTGAACAATAAAAGTGCCGCTGTCACAGCCCTGGCTTCTTTTTTTTTTATATATTTTTACAGATTCCCAGCCATCTGCTGCCTCACCAGCTGCTCACAGTGCAGCGCAAAACTTGTCTCCATTCAGGAACTCGGACCCTCAAGGAAGGCAGAGGTGGTGGGCTTGAAGGTGCGTAACCGACCTCCTGTGCGCTGTCTGCAGGATTCAGACCCAGACCTGGTGCCAGACTCCAGAGAGACGGGGAGTAAATGCCAGAAAAGGGTGGAAGAAGTGAAGTTCAGATACATGGCCAGTCTCTTGTTCACCCCTTACCAAATACTAGCCATAGAGGTGTGCTGGCCTGGAGAGCAGNGCCATCTGCTGCCTCACCAGCTGCTCACAGTGCAGCGCAAAACTTGTCTCCATTCAGGAACTCGGACCCTCAAGGAAGGCAGAGGTGGTGGGCTTGAAGGTGCGTAACCGACCTCCTGTGCGCTGTCTGCAGGATTCAGACCCAGACCTGGTGCCAGACTCCAGAGAGACGGGGAGTAAATGCCAGAAAAGGGTGGAAGAAGTGAAGTTCAGATACATGGCCAGTCTCTTGTTCACCCCTTACCAAATACTAGCCATAGAGGTGTGCTGGCCTGGGGAGCAGTGGGAGGGGGACCGTGGGCCTGAGAAGACCACAGGAGAGGGCCCAGCCCCAGATTTGACACCCCCTTAGCCGTCGTCTTTAGGTTGACAGAAATGAGGGAAAAGCATTCCCCCGAGGGCGCGGAGAGGTTCCAACTCTCTTGCAGTTGTGCTGCAGCCAGCCCTTTGCCATGAGTTTGGTGTTGCTGTGGAAAGGGAGCCAAGCCTGGTGGTGTCATAGCTGGGGGCAGCGGGAAGATAGCAGCAAGGAACGCAGGGAAGCTCAGCAGCTGCCAGCATGTACAGGGGAACAGAGAGAGACACGGCTGTCGGAGATCAGCGGGGCCACAGGGCCCAAGAAATCCTGCTGCCGAGAAAGTGGCATGTATTGTTACTCGCTGTCTTCGAGGCACCTAGATGAGAATTTCCTAATTTCATTAAATCTTATTTTTATAATCCCCTTGGGATCAAGAAAGCTGACCTGAATGCTCTCTAAACCTACCCCTCAATCCCCCTTGTGCCTGCTCCCCAGAAATGGGGGTGATGCTGGAGCAGCTGAGGAAAGAAAAGGCAGGTTGGCCGCGGGAGCCGGGAGGGAGTGACCAGGTTCCTTCCACCGTTCCCAGAGAGCTCCCCTGTTTGCATGTGCACGTCAGACCACTCAGAGCACCCTCCTCATGCTTTTATGCATTTTCCAATTAAATTTCCTCCACGAGAAGGAGAGAGGCACTCTGAATCCATTAGCATTAGTAATTATGCAAATGCTTCGGGGAGTTGACTGCCCATCATTACATATAATTAATGTTTCTGGTTATGAATGGAGGGTTTGTTACTTTTCGCCCCCCACTTTTGTGCTGGAATGGGGCGGGGTAGAGGTGCAGGGGGGGTGATGTTACTGTATTTAATTTGCATAATCAGGAGGCCTGATTGGGTATGCACGAGGGTAGGGGCGGGGGGACCTTCTCCAGTGTGCACTCTATTAAGCTGGCAGCAAATCTCAGGAGGGAGATGCAGAATGTAAAGCGAGGGCGAGTGCAGCACGGTGACTGCAGACAGCAAACTCAGGTTTAGGCAGCACCAGCAGCACAGAGCAGGAAGGGAGGTGCCCTTGGATTGGCATGGTATGCACGGGTGTCCTATACCTGCACGTGCTTATCCTGTCCTTTTGCTTTACTTGCCTGCTAGAAATGACATAGGGATTCTGCAGAGAAATCCCATTCCTGGCTTGTGTCTTGGGCAACACACTGAGTCCACAGTTTGCAACCTCCAAGGCATGTGTACACCCTGTATTGCAGAGCTGGACACCAGATAACGCAGAGAGCACCGGGGAAACAGGCTTGGAACTGGCAGCAAGACTCGACGCGGCCTCCTCTTGTGCCCCGTTTCTCAAAGCTGCGCACAGAGATCTGCACCGAAGTAGGCAGGCTCGTTCTCAGAGGGGCTGTGTTTTATGTGTAGCAGGAGCTCAGTACCTCTGGAAAGCAAGGGGCTTAGAGGGGAAGCGTATCTGGATGGACTTGGGTGTCCATGTAAAAGCGTTCAGGCCAGACAGTGAAGTGGTAAAGTTTTAGCTCGAGGACGCACCTTTGAGGAGGAAGAGTCAGACTTTACCTCCTACGTCAAACATTACAAAAGCCAGGGGTGAAAAGTTCCCCATGCGTATTCTAGCTACAATGAATGCCCTGGGAAGCCTCCGTGGAGATCTCCCTGCTTCCTGATACGTGTGAAAAGATTGCTTCCTATCCACTGTAAAACATCTTCCTCACGTCCTTCCCATTCCCTGGTCATTATCGTTTCACTTCTTGCCTCTTCTAGTCCTCTTCTCTCAGTTTCATTCCCCAAGAACTCCATTTCTCCTTGGTCTCCCTCTCAAGCCTGCATTGTGTCCTTTTCTACAATCTCTGCGTGTAGGCTGTCCATCACTGGCCTCCAGACTTCCCTGGTTTTTAAGTGACAGCTGCTGTGTTCCTTCACTCCTCCACAGAAAGCATATAACCCTTGGTTTTGGCGGATCGAGGACTTACAGAAACAGATATCCAGTGAAGGGGATCTGGAGTTCCAGCAAAAGATTCTGGAGGCAATATATTCTCAATGGAATAATGCCCTGGGAGGGCACTGAAAGGGCCCAAGCAAAGGAGAACACAGACATTCTCAAAATAGAGGGAGATGAACCTACGGGTACCATGGGGATGAGAAAAGCATCCATGCAGCACAGATCAGATTGGCCAGAGAGTGTCTCAATGAAAAAAGTAAAGAGGGACAGCAATCGCTTAGATAGAGTCTGGAGGTCCCGTGCTGTCTGGAGCGTTGCGTCCTCCTGCTCTGTGGCTATCCTTACTTTCTGTCTTGATTAGAATCCTTTGTTTGTAATGCAGGTACTGGAAATTGGACGGATCTCTTCTGGCATCTCCCCGTTAGGTCGCCATGGGCAAGGTGTGAGCTTTCCCCAGCGGCGCAGGAATTTGCGGTGGCTCAGCAGAGGTTCCCAGAGTAGGCAGGAAGAAAACTGGCTTTGTTTCCCACCCTGTTATCCCCACAGCTTGTAGAAATGTGAGACAGATTTCCAACACAAATTCCAGTAACCCTTAGAAGAGGTGAGGAGCAGGACACACATAAAAGAAAGAAACAATCCAGAAAAGAGAATGTGTTTCTGTGTGTGTCTTTGTATGCGTGTGTGTGTTTGTAAGGCAGAAGCAAGGTCTGTGTGTGTCTGTGTGTGTGTTTGTATGTGTGTGTTTGTGTATATGTTTTTAAAGGAGTGGAAAAGTGTGGAAAACCTGCAACATTAAACTTTCAAAACCCCCTCAGACTCTTGATAGTGGGGCATCGCGAGAGGACACCAATTTTGCTCTAAGCATTGGCTTTTGGTACAAGAAACTTGAGGCAGTATTGGATTCTGTTCTTGTCAAGGTTTTGTTTTCTCTGACTTGAAGCTGCTTTTGAGATTTGTAGTTCTGAGGTTCATGTTGTTCAGTATTTTGTAAAGCGTTTGTACACTTGGCCTGCTGCTAGGGAAAACCACTGGGGAAGACTTTCACTAAGTAGAAGCACCTGTAAAATCTCCAATATACACAAAAGCAAGAGATCTGATTTGCTTAGACCAAGAACTTCTCTTAAGGATGAGAAGATCCCAATACTGATCGGGAAGGTGATCTCTGAAGGGTTGGGTGGAATCTCAGAAGGCACTTGCTAGAAGTAGAGTGGAGGTCCTGGGGAATTACGTGATGCATAACTGCTGTAAAATCATAACAGCAAGTGATGGTCTTTCCTTATGTGCTAAGGAGGGAGCTTTCTGGCTGTGAAATGGGAAGATGTCGATAGCTCTGCTCTGTTTTTTCTTTCTGTGGCATTGATCCCACAACAAACCACGCCACTGAGGCACGAGGACAGCGGTGAGAGGCAGCCCGACTGGCAAGGGGAAGGAGCAGTTGTCTGGGAAGTAAATCGCCCATGGGAAGCAAGATGGGCCTAGCCTCTTGAGGTAGGCCATTGGCCCAAGCCTTGGTTTATGTTCCCTGAGGTCAAATCTGCCAACTCTGCTGTGCCAAAGCTATGCTGTGTCCTCAGAGATGAGGAGACAAGGTGAAGACATTGCCGTGCCTGGAGCCAGTACTGAGGTCAGCAGGGCTAAAAGAAAGGAAGAGGGAAACGGATGTCAAAGGAGGAGAGAGACTGTGGTGAGAACAGGGGCAGCCGAGGGAGGGAAGAGGAAGAGGCGGCAAGTTGCTTGGTAACACCACAACCTCACACTGAGTCTCATCACCCAGGAGGATGCTGGCTGTGAACA
>VZSC01009900.1:111636-146762 GCA_013398225.1 Steatornis caripensis | reverse complement strand
CCCGGGCAGGCGGCACCCCCCGGCCGCGGGTGCGGGGTCTGCGCCGTGCGGGGAGCGCGGCGGCCCCTGGGAGGGGCTGGGAGCACCCGCTCTGCGCCCGAGGGAGAGAGCAGACGGCGCCGCAGGAGAGCTGCGTTTCCTCCCCGGGTCCAGCTCCCTTCCACCTCCGAGAAGCCCTTTTAAAGGCTCCTGCGGGCTCGTTTGGAGCGAGCCCCCCGCCCCGCTCCCCGAGCGCAGGGGCTCACTGCTGCTCCTCCGAACGCGCAGCACCCGGGCGCGCAGGCTCCTGCAGGCACAACGAGAAGGGGCCGTCGTCTTCCTCACATCTGTTGTACGCTCCTGTCCCTGGGCACTGAGCGTGAGGGGAGACGGCGTGACAGGGCCACGCTCGGCATCCTGCCTCTGCATGGAGGCTGGGAGCTGAAATCCCGTGTGGGATGGTTTGCTCCGGCTTGCTACGAATCAGGCCCTAAAACTGCCGGCTGGTGGAAAGATGCGGGCTGTCTGGGCTAAACTTGGTGTCTGATTTACTCCCTCCTAAACTATCGACTCCACCGGCGTTCTGCTGGGCAGGAAGGGGCTGAAATATTTTGCCCGCTGAATGCAGCAAGTGAATAGAAGTCATACACAGCTCGCCCCGCTCCGCCCTGCATCCTCCCTCTGCTACTACATATATAAACACCTGTAGTAGTGTCACCTAAGCCCCTTTGCTCGGCCGCTTGCCCCGAGGGGCGATGTGAGCGCAGCTGTGCGGTTAGCCAAGCGCAGGGCTCCCGGGCCCCTGCCTGTTTTCATCAGCATGCAGGAGGCATCGTACTTTGTAATAATGTATATGATCTTAATCCACCGCCGAGGCTTTTCAATTAGAGATCCGTGATTGAGTCAGATGTGTGAATGCGAAAAGAAGAGAAGGAGAATGCTGGTTTGGGCATGGCACTTTCTAATTCAATCTGCTGATGTATTTATGGTCATGTATTGCTAAATTGAACTAAGACTCCAGTCTGCTCTTGCCATGACAATGGGGAGAGTCATCTGATAAAAATAGAGTTGGGATGGTAAACTGAAAGGAAGAGGAGGCTTTGATTACCTTTTTTGAAAACATGCCAAACAAAACGTGATACAATAGCCCCGCCGTGAATATCAACTTGAATCAAAATAGGGCTAATTTAATGAATTTCCCTCATATATTTCATGAGCGTTTTATTATCGTTTGTGATGCAAAAAAAAGTTGCTGAGAAAACACGGTGGTCCCTAAGTTTCCCTGAAAAAACCAGCACTCTTCTTCTAAACAAACACCTTGCCAAAAGTATTTTTACCAGCATCTGTGCTATGAGAGGCAGGATTTTCAAATGCTCTCAAGGCTTGTCGAATTCTTTACCCGCTCAGGTCAACGGCAGCTCTCTGTTTCAGGGCTGAACGAAGCGAACACAGAGGCTATCGGAGAACCCTGCCTGTTATCGCGCTTTTAATGGCTAATGCCCCTGCTCAGAGACCAAAGATCAGTCATACCAACCATAGAATAAACATGGGAAGAAAAATAACTCGTGGCATTCAAGCGTGGGCGCGGAGACCTGGCAGCGCAGGCTGGGCGCGCAGACCTTCAGAGGCGCGTGGGGAGGGTGATGGCCCGGCGTTGTTGTGGTGAGGGTCGATGTGTGAGGCACATGAGGTGTGTGGAGGACGAGCACACACCAGTGACGTGACAGTAATCTTTTTTTTTTTTTTAATTCTCTGGGTCTGGCCTTTTTGCTGCACGTAATATTTTACAGCTCTATAATCTATTATCTTTAATATTTTTGCATTGAGGTTATGGAGAGGGGAGAGATCTAATAGTGAGCTGAAAGCTTCAAACTGCATTATTTTTTTCTGTTCTGCTCTTCATGCAAAAACACCTCTCATGTAGCCATAACTTGGACACAAGTCTATTTATTTTGCCACTCCTTGTCACACACACAAATTCAGTGTCATAGCACGATCCCTGAACAGTGCGTTTCCTGCTGTAATGTTAAATGATGATGAAACCACTGACAAATGCAATGGTAGTAATACGTTTTTAAAACAGTGCATGTGCGTAACGTGGGGGAGGCGAGAGCTCCAAGGATGCTGTAAAGACAGGTTGCATGGGAAACTCCTCCTGTGCTTTTGAAGCTGCCTCGTCAAAATTCATCCGAGGCAGGAAGAATGAGCTGTGATCAATATTTTTAGAAGGAAGAACTCCGGGGGAACTGATGTCAGCAGCCTCTCCTGTTGAACCCGGCAGTAAGGAACAGAGACTGCTGGCGAGGGAGGAATTATTAAATTATTAATTTAAAATTATTAAACCATTTCAGCGATAGACTTGGGTCCAAGCCTTGCTTGAACTAAATCGAGGCATTGAAACTGAGGCCGTGGGGTTGGATTGCCTCTGATTAGAAGGGCTGAAGTCGTGCAACTCAGATGAAGAGAGAAACCAAGAAGGAGCAGATGTGTGGTTTGCTCCCAGTTTGTTTCTGGAGCCATTCCTCCAAAATTTGATTGTATGCTAGGGATTAAATACAGACTTTTCATAACCACAGGAGGACTAAGGTCAAAACGAAAGAAGTCAGTACTGAAAAGCAGGCAAGTCTCCATAACTTTGCCAGGCTGGAATTCGACTCCTTGGTGCTACAAAATCTTCCCAAGCGGTGAAGGAGTATCTTTATCTTAAAAGATAAGAGTCCGAGGCACTGGCAAAGAGGGAAGTATGTTCTTGGTTAAACAGCCAGCTGGGGCTGGGAGGCTTGTCCATTCCTCATCCCCACAAGACTCCCCGCAGTGCAGGATGACCGTGCCGTGACTATGCCCATCCCAGCAAGCTGCAACACTGGCAGGTGCGGCGAGTGAAGCTGTGGCTCCCAAGACTCGATTCCGTCCTCTGCCTGAAGGTTGCGGTATATTTTCCTCTAAGGATTTTAAACACTTTTTTTTTTAACACTACCAGTTTTGAGAAAAAGGAAACGTATGGGTTAAGAGCTCTAGTATATTGCCTTGAAAGAAAATCATTGAGCTTGCTGGATGAGAGTGGTTGCTCACCACTTGGAGTTTTCAAATCCAGCTGCGATTTGGGCTCTAGTGTAGTTCTGAGTTATTCACGTTACCATAGAAATAAATGGAGCCATTTTCTGCCGTTCAATGTTCAAAGGTTCAGACTACACTGGCTACAGATATCTGTCACCGCTCGGCCTCATGAGCCCTGGCCGTGGCCATGGCGCTGGGTTTCCTGTCTTTGCTTCTCCCAGGAACTCCACATGCAGCGGGGACTTTGTTTTTTTTTTTACTTTTTTCTTCCAAATGATTGGCTTGCACTCCGCTCAAACATTTTCAAAGCTCACAGAAAACATGCTCCAGCTCAGCTTCTAGCTGGAAGACAGTTACTCTCTTCGATTACATTCACAGTTTGCCTGGCTGAAGCCGAATGTTTTCACTTTGCCTGCAGAATGCGCTGTGAAAAGCCAGGCAGCGGGAATCACAGCGAGGTTGAGGTGTTTTCGCTTCTCTTTGTTATTCCCCTTACGAGGAAGAAAAATCAATGCCTTTCAAATCAGTGCATTAAAAATGCCTCGAACGGGCTGTAATTACAGGCCCATCTGTTGTGAAATTGTTGAATTGCCCGTGGCAGAGATGCGTGAAGATCTTCCCAGTTGGTCGTTACTGAGCAGCCCTGGGTTACTCCCCACTGTGGTGATGCACTGACAGACCGCTCTGCCTCTTGGAAGCCCTCTTGGAGGAGAAAGCATGGGCCAAGGGGCTGGGTTTGCTCATCGCTACCTTGAGTGAACATAGCTCAGCTATTTGCAAATTGGTTTCCTTTCCATGACTTTCAAACCAACTGTTCGCAACAGCCACGGAGCAAAATTATTGCTCCTTCAGCCCTAGATCTGGTAGACAAACTGTTATTAAAGCCTAGATTTTTGCCCAGTCCTTCTGATATAAATACCTATCTTTACACAGAGTTTAGTCCTGTCTGAATAAATGCACATGTAACTATCTGCAGACATGGAAGTGCTGTTTCCCCAGCACAGAACAAGAATCAGTAGTCTTGATTTTAAGTGGCAAGATTTCACATACACGTCTTCCTTTGCGACAGCAGCATCTTGGGGTTTTCAGGTGATTTTTCTGGCAATGTAGTTTTTCAATGAGAAGATCACTTTCCATCAGGAGGATTTCATCGGCTGGGATTCTTCTTTTTTTTTAACCAACTAATAAAAACAGTGAGCCCTTCCTGCTGTTGGGACCTATCTCAATGGCAGGTATTCAAACTGCTCTTCGCTCAGTTCATCGATGATGAAGGGTTCTGTGACATTCCAGCACTCAATCGGAGAGACATAGAATCACAGAATGGTTTGGGTTGGAAGGGACCTTAAAGATGACCCAGTTCCAACCACCCTGCCGTGGCAGGGACCCCTGCCACCAGCCCGGGTCGCTCAAAGCGCCATCCAACTTGGCCTTGAACGCTTCCAGGGAGGGGGCAGCCACAATTTCTCTGGGCAACTTGTGCCGGGCTCTCACCACCCTCATTGTGAAGAATTTCTTCCTAATATCTAACGTAAATTTACCCTTTATCAGTTTAAAACCGTTACTTCTCGTGCTATCATGCCGGTGTCACATGCCATTGTTCCCACCATCCCTGTCCCTCCTCCTTCTCCTGTAGGAAGACATCTTTGCAGGAAGATGTTTGTGTATGCACATTTTTTCCTGTTTTAAAGCAGTGTACTTCTCTGCATTGTGTTTGGAATTGTTTGCATAGATTTTTTTCTGGTAGGCGATAGTAAAACATAATTAGATGCATTTTCCTTTAATTAAGGTGTTTTGTTTTCAATGAGATGATGTCCAAGCAACATATTTTCTTCAAAATGTGACTTTCTTCTGCTAAGCTTGTGCTTGCATCTGTTAGGAGAAATGTGAGATGCTGCATTTTGAAAACCAGGTGATTTGCAGGCCTGCAGATCAGACGAAGGTATTTCTCTGCATTCTCATCATTTTCTGCATTCTCATCATTTTCTGCATTATGCACCGATCCTTAGGCAGCACTTCTGTAAAAGGTTCTGTTACTCTGCATTCCATGGCCGTCCTAAACAAATGATCGGACCGCACACTACACACAGAGAGTCTAGATCTGGAGGGAGAAGATTGATTTTCCATTAAACTTTCTTGTCTTCTACCAGTGCAATGGAGACACCATCATTATTAATTAGTAGGAAGCATGTAACCCTTTCCAGGTATCTTCTAAGGAAAGTTCACCAGAGATCTTCAGAGTTTATCGGTGCAAAATACATGTCCTACGTAAATATTCCTCTCCCCTGAGCACGTCAGTGCTGCTGAGGTGCTCAAAAGCTGAAATGGGTATCGGACTGGTGCTGGCACTTCCAGAAACGTGCGCTGTGGGCTGAGGATTGGAGCTGGTGAAGCGAACAGGTCTCTTGCGACCTCCTTGGGTGGCTTTTCATTGTACTGTTGTGGCTGGGAAGCAAAGCGATGAGGTGAGTTACTCAATGATTCATTATTCATTTTGTAGTTATTAATGTGAGCAGCAGCCAGCGTCTCAAGCCTGCAAACTTGTTTGGTTTTCTGCCAGATTCCTCATTACGCACATGCAAATACAGGCAAATCATTTAATAGAACAGCCTTTATTAAATAAGGAGAGAAGCTTTATTAAATAGAAAGGTCCTGAGCTCTAATGGCAAATATTTACAAGCTTGGGGACTTGTTGCAGGATTGGAAGGGATAATAGCAACAACTTGCTAAAAATTAAGGATTTGGTAAAATACAGCATGCANGCAGCCAGCGTCTCAAGCCTGCAAACTTGTTTGGTTTTCTGCCAGATTCCTCATTATGCACATGCAAATACAGGCAAATCATTTAATAGAACAGCCTTTATTAAATAAGGAGAGAAGCTTTATTAAATAGAAAGGTCCTGAGCTCTAATGGCAAATATTTACAAGCTTGGGGACTTGTTGCAGGATTGGAAGGGATAATAGCAATAACTTGCTAAAAATCAAGGATTTGGTAAAATACAGCATGCTTTAGTATTCAAATCCAGAATCTACTGTTCTCTCCAAGAAGAAGGGTAGGAAAATGATCTTTGACTTACAGGTGCTCTCCATCAAACAGGCATGGAGTGTAGAAGTGATAGCATTCTCTGGCATCTGATATAAATGTAAACAAGTGTTTCCTTCATGTTATCCGAGAAACGCTGACAGCTGAATGATAATATTTCTGGTGATCCAAACAAATTTTTTTTTCAGAAATTGTTGAGTCAGAAAGGCTTGCAGTATTTGGATTTTTTGTTCTCGTTTCAGTACAAACCAAGAAGGTTTTCACACCCCCTGTACTACCTGTGACAGACAAATCTGTGCCTTAACCAGCCCTATAGTGTGGTCCCTTGTATAGGGAATCACTCTCAGGGGAACAAGGCTATAAGCTGCTTTGAACAAAATCCAGCTCTAGGGGTTTTTTTCAGTGCTTAACTTGTTGTCACTACCAAATAGAAGCAATAATAAAAGTTTTGCCAAAAGACAATGAAAATATGTTGGAAAGTAAGAGAAGTTGGAGGTATTACAAAAGCCTGCAAAGAATCTTATGTCTTCTGTGACAGAGTCGTATCAAAGATACTTCACGTAGCTCAAAGCTGCTGTGACAATCTGTATCTGTGTCCAGCACATGAAGATCTTATAATATGACTCAACTTCTGGACAACAAGTGAGGGAAACAAACCAGGTGGGCTACATAAAGCGTGAGAACAATGTAGACGCTCATTTAGACCTTATTCCTGACCTAGAGGAATAGAATAGAATAGAATAGAATAGAATAGAATAGAATAGAATAGAATAGAATAGAATAGAATAGAATAGAATAGAATAGAATAGAATATTTCAACTGGAAGAGACCTACAATGATTATCCAGTCCGACTGCCTGACCACTTCAGGGCTGATCAAGACGAAGCATGGTATTAAAGGCATTGCCCAAGCGCCTCTTAAACACTGACAGGCTTGGGGCATCAGCCACCTTTCTAGGAAGCCTGTTCCAGTGTTTGACCACCCTCTCGGTAAAGAAGTGCTTCCTCATGTCAAGTTTGAACCTCAGTTTTGAACAGTCCTTGTGGATCTTGGACCACAGAGGACTGCCTATGTCCCTTGCAGTTGTACCTTCTGCTCAGACAAGCTAGAAGCAATCCTTCCCATGCCTGTAATATCTGCAGTATCACATGATTGAGATTGCATGTATTCATTTTCATGGCCTCCGCTAGCACTTTAGCTGTCTTCTAATGGAAATAACTTGCAGCCATTGGTCATGTTAGGAAATTGAGTCTGCGGACAAATTCACTTCAATTTATTGCTTTGCTTTTAATGAGAAACAGATGTAAAGAAAAGAAACATTAAAACAAATCCCTATGCGCATGTGCCAATTTGAGGAACATAATAACCTCCTTATCACATTCAGCACTCAAATTTGCTTCGGCGCTAAAGTGAGCCTGTCTCATTAGCAGGCTCGCTTTTGCTAATAAGTGTTTTGTTAATGGGTAGAATACGTCTTGAATTCTTCCTGGCACTTTGCATGTCTTGCTGTATGAAGAACAAACATTACACAGGTTTTTTTATCAACTTAAAATATTTCAATTCACTCTTTTGAAATGCTCTGTCAATACTTGCTTAATTTTTGTCTCTGGTGAGCATTACGCCCATTTTGCTGGCACATCGTGTTCTGCAAAATCTTGACGGTGAGTTGATAACTGAAAAAGAAGCACTGATATCTTTCTTTGCACTACATAAAGCCAGCTGTTTACCTAAAAAAGGTCTATTACAGTGACCAGCAAGTTTCTTTGTAATGTTTGTAGTTTTTATGAGACTACGGGTTTTGAGACCAACATTTAGAAAATGTTTATTTACTTTTTTTTACTTCTTTACAGTCAAAATGTTTCCTTGGTGTTAAGTTGGAAGTCATATCGATTTTTGGCGAGGTTTTGTTTTGATCCTTGAAACAAAACCTCGTTCCTGCAGCTCCAGTTTCACCTTTTTATTTTCTGCCTCAGGGAATCGAAAATGCTCTCATCAGAGAGCCTAGGAGATACAGCTTGGTAGAGGCAGATATATTCGTGTTTCTAACGCCACTTTTCAAACCATGACTCTGACTGATCAACTTTAAATGAAATTTCTTTGGAACAATGTACTCCTGAAGTACCCAAAACTCCCACTTTTCAAATCATACGGCAGTGCATTAGCTGAGATTACCACTGCTATTGATGTGCAAGAGATTATTGTCTCAATATAATGTATTAATGTACATTTTCCATCCTTCCATGTTGACAGGCTGCCTTTGCAGTTGGGTTCCGGTGTTTGGAAAACCAACTGGGGGAAAGAAATAACCAAACTCAGACACGAAAAACAGCACCTACACACATTGAAAAGTTTGATGATAGGTGAAGCACTGATCTTCAACTGACTGGTCGTAATTTCCCCTGAAGGTGCCTCGATGTTGCCTCGATCGTGCCTGGTGTGAAGCATACACTCTGTCAGTTTTCAGTAATCGCTCCACCAACTCACAAAGATTTGAAGTGATGATTAAAAACATACTTAGTGAGGTTCGGCTGAGATGCCTGGTCTCATGAGAAGCAGAAGGACAGCAGTATGTCATTCATCCTGTACCAAAACCAAAGACAACTCGGAGCCTGTCACTTAAACTCACAGGGTCCAGCTGGCAGCCGGGCAGGTTGGGACCTGGGAACACGGCTTATGGAAATGAATAGCTGGAATTAGGATTTGATGATGACAGGTTCGTTAGACAATGTGTGTCACAAACAACGTAACACCTCTTCTTTTAAGACAGTCCACATGTGCTTCTTGACTTGCTCTCCTTTGTACAAGCCTGCAAGGCTTTGATTTCTGTATATTGAAAATGTCGTATACATGCCCAATATCATGATTATTAAGGTCATTTGCACTGAAAAGTCTTAATGAAAACGTGAAGAGCAATGACCTGAAGCCAAATAATCCTGCAGTAATAAAGTTCAGGCAGAGGCATCTCTCAGGCTCCATCCCAGCCCAGATGTGAATGTAACAGTTATTATAGAATCATAGAATCATAGAATGGTAGGGGTTGGAAGGGACCTCTAGAGATCATCTAGTCCAACCCCCATTATGTCCCTGACGATGAATGAACAAGCAGCTGTGAGACTGCGACTCAGCCTGGCTCTTCCCTGGATAATTAAATGGATTTTTAATCTGTGTTTGTCTCAGGAATATGCTTGAAATTTAAGCCATGTGTAATTCCTGCTAATTTACGTAGTCACTTGCTAAGGAGTCCTTCGAAAGTGAGCCACTTGCTTTCCAGGAACGAGGCTGAGGGGAAAGGAAGGCAGAGAGAGACGTAACCTCTCGTACAGACGGAAACATGCAAATTTTATGCTTAAAACCTCTTTCGTTTGCACCCTCCCTGCCTCGGGAGATTTGCTGTCAGTTTTCCATCGGAGAGCACCGCAGCTTTCGCTCACCCAGGTTATTCGGTTCTGCCCTTGGGCAGCCAGCAGTGAGGGTGCACCTCACCAGCTCCCTGCTGCTGGGAGGAACTGGGATAGCCTGCAGGGTCAACAGGCTCCACTGGGGATGATCCTGCACCGGGGCAGACACTGGAAGCTGAGATGATGTCTCCATCAGTCCTCATCAATAAAAGGTTTAATAATTGGGCTTCTTCCTCCACTGCTAATCCTTTTCCCAGTAGGTGCTGTGTCCTTGCTGAGGTCTGGGTGAATCTTAACCCTGGTCTGGAGGCAGATATAATGCTCTATGATATAGCAGATGTTTCATCCAGTTGTACGATGGGCAGCACGGCTTTAGTGCTCAAGGTAGAGCCTTAAGCAAGCGCTAAATCAACTCTGTGATGGGTATGAGCCTCTAGAGAAGGGCGTATCTTGCCTACGACATTCTTTAAGGCTTATCAGCTTTATGTCACTGTTTCTCTTCTTCAGCTTCATACTTAAACTTCCCCCTGGCTGTTACACTTGAGAAGCAAAGCAGCTTTTCCCTTTAATAGGAAAAGACTGCTCTTGGAAAGGAGGACTTCCTGCCAAATATGCCCAATTTGTGGCTGTAGCATCCTATATATGATCATGGAGATTCATAACTTACATAAGAAGTTTGTCTTCTTCTCTGTCCCTGTTTCCTTCTTATTATAGCATTTTATTGAAGAATCCTGGATTGGTAATTTTACCACTGCTTATTTTTGTGCAGTTTTTAACAGACTTTTTTTCTTCCCTCCTCAGAACAAGTGTCAGAAGCAAGATGACAGATTTCCCAAAGAGATTCACAGGCAGTCAAGGCAACGGTTTCTTGTAAAATAGCTTTTTTCTTTAAATACTTCAGTGTTTGCAACCTTCGGCGGAGCATTTCATCAGGTGAAGAAGGATTTATTATAGTAATCTTCCTTAGCCATTTTAGACAGCATTCCTCCTTTGTGTTGATAATCTCTGTGGTTTCTCAGGAACGTGTAATCATGACAAACTTACTGCGTGCTGCAACTTTTGTGAAAAGCCATTTTCTGTCACTGTTTGGAAATCAGGATATGAATGAGCAGGGTGTTAATTTCTGTCTCTTTTCCCAAACTTTACAACTAGGCAGTCCTTACCTTTCTTTATTTTCTGAACTTGAAGACATGAAGTATCTAGAAGCTTTTGTGGCTCCCAGTATGTCGGATCTGAGCATCTTGCAGCCACTGGTGTTGTTTACATGCAAATCTTGGGGCTTGGCAAAGTGTTCTCCTCTTTGACAGATGGGGAAACAAAGCGTAGGGTAAATCAATTGATCTCCCCAAAGTCACACTAGTTTTTTGTGATCTATCACTTCTTTCACATCCTTCTTGGTTAGCAATTGGGGAGAAGATTCCCTGCTATTGCTGTTCATATATGCAGATGAAATGCAAAGTAAAATAGTGCTGAGAATTCTGGTATTATTTCAGCTCCAAAGATTTTACAGGAAGAGAGATGTTGAGTTAGAATAAGAGATTTTTTTTACAAAAATGTTTTAAAAATAAAGATATTTTAGACTAATTTATTTCTACTTTACCACTCTTCTGACATACCGCTTCTAATTTTTTGCTAATCTGGTTTTCAAGTAGCAGGAGAGACACCTCCACTTTCATAAGGACTGAAGCACAGCCAGTGAGAAAGGGAAGTGTGGGGTCAGATCCTGAAGCAGTTTGCACTTCAGTACAGAGGTGCTTTGGCTTTGGACCCTCTGCTGTGAGCCAGGAGGGAGGGATGCAACTTCCTGGGATGCGGAGGTGGGGGGAAGCTGCCAAGGTCATTTCTTGCTTTCAGCATTGCACTGTGCGGTTGAGCAAAGAGGAAGGGTAGGAGCAATTGTACTGCCAGCCTCTCCTGGCAGCTATTTTGATCCCTTGGGATCTTTCATGGATCCTAGGACTGCACATACAGCCTAATAGAAGGAGGTAGGATATCTGGCTAGACTCCCCAGCCTCCTCCACATGCAGTGGAGATGCAAAAGTTCTCCAGGGGCTGGTTTGGAGAACCTGACTTTGCATCTAGCTCCTCAAGGAAAAGAATCATCTTTGGCTGAAACCATAGTCCAGCACAGGCGTTTATTTTGTTTATCCTGAGGCCATGCTACCTGCAGCTTATCTGCAAAGTGCAGCTGGACAAAGAGCGGGCAGGACGTGTATGTGGAAGGAGGGAACGGCAAGGTATAGAGCCTTGGGAAGCCACTAATGAATGCTTGCAAGATCCAAATTCACATCTCAAACTGCCAAAGAAAACATGTTGCAGGGGAAAAGCATTTCTAGGGAAGATCTTCCGAGCAGTTTTTAGCTCGGTTGGCTTGAGTGCACCTCACATCTGTCACTTTGCAAACACTCCCCACTACCCTTCAAGGGGGTGGTGGGATCCTGATGGCAGGTTGCTCCAAGGATCCTCCTACGAGGAGGAAGAGTGTCAGTTTTCCCATGCCAGGAAACATCAACAAGCTCCAGAGCTTTCTATTACTCTTCTGTGCTCACCAAGCAGCAGGAACTTTATGCCATCCAAGGACGTCAGAGTTTCTCCCCTGCTCTTTCGGCTCTGCTGTCCAAAGGATGGGATTTATTTTCAGAGACGCACAACCTGCTCTTCCCAGGGGCAGCTAGTTGCCAGCCAGGGCCACGCAGGCACATGCGGCGTGGTAGCAATCGCCAGCTGGTGATGCCACCACCTTCCACTGATGTCATGAGCTGTCAGTGCTGGGGTGTCCCTCTCAAGCATTAGGTCTCTTCAGAGCCGATAGTTTGTCTGGTTTAAGACACACTAAAATGAAAGAATGGGAAAGTGGTTGAAAAAATCCAAAAGGAACAGAAACCAAGAGGGAATATAAATGATCTTCAGATGCCACATTTGAGCTGGTGTGCTTGCAGGTATATTTTATGACCAAAAAACCTCCTACCAATTATTTTTTCCAAAGTTTTTTTTTTTTTTTAAATATAGAAAGAAAAAGAACTTCGACTATTTTTATAAGCGTTTTGTCCAATGTAAATTTTAAAATACCAAGTGCTCAATGTTTTCCAATACTTCCATCTCGTTACCCCTAGCAATATGCTATTACATTATTTCGTCTCAGTTCTTTCTCATTTGGGTCTTTTTTTGCATCACTTATTCACTATGAAATGCATTTACCTGCAAATGTGCTAGATTTCAGTCGTACGTCTTCCTCTTGGAGGCTGCCCTCAGTGATTAATAACATAGACTTCAAGAGCTTGACAAGTATGGATAAATGCTCCTCAGTATGAATAAATGCTGAAGGATACATCAACTTTAAGAAATTTGTAGACAATTAGATTCCTTTTTATCAAGCTTAGTCAAGCTGTGCTTTAATTTTCTCTGTTAAGCTTTCCTCCTAAATGAATTTCTTGAAACTCCAAGTCATGTTTGTGTTCTGAGTGTGAAACACCACTCTTGGCTCCAAAGCAAAGCCCAACGAAACCACCCTCCCAGGAACATGAAGAGCCCTTACCTCTTCTTTCTCAAACACTGCCATTCACACTTGTAAGATTTATCAGGCCCTAATGAAGGATGCTGTCTCAATTTTGTGGCTAGCCGCCAGCTCTCAATACCTTAGATGTGAAATTAGATTATACTGAGACTAATGCACCACGACGTACCTTATTAGGTGATTTATAGCCTTGGCTTGAGGGCCTTAATATGGGCATGCCTGCGAGGGGGACTTAGCATAGAGGTATGTACTGAAGAGATTTCAGTTATAGCCCATTAAACCCAGGACGGATGTTTTTATTGGAAAGCACAACATCTGCACCGGTGGGGAAGGAAGAAGGGGCAAACTCTTGACTGTAACTCTCAAACTCTGTAACTATTGTCTTGAGCTAATCCAACTCTTTTTTGTGTGTGTGTATTCTCACAGAGACGCACTAGAAATGTAAACCCAACACTAAGTATTTCATTCCTTTTTGGGATGGGACCTCTCCATGATCTTTGTAATTAAGGTGGCTGCTCAGAAGACAGCCTCGTGCTGACAGAAGAATTACACTGAGTGTTACGGCTCAAAAGCAGTGAGAAGGTATGGAGAGGCTCTTTGTGCAAGGTCCTTGTGCTCCTCCTGCTCCACTAATGAAATGTCACACCACGCAGCACTACGATGCAATCAGTTACAGTAAAATTACTCTGCGTCTACATGCAAAGCTTCAAAAGGGTAAGGGAAGAACATCCAATATGAGGCACCATCCACTGCTGCTTTTATCTGCCTTGCTGGTAGTGTTGAAAAGGCAAACGAAGCACATCGCATGTTCCTCCAGTTTCAGCGGCTGCAGCTGTCATAATAAAATATCTTTTAAAAGACACAGGGGCTTCAGACCCATAACCGAGGCGGTCACTGTGCGCATACCAAACCAGGCAGACCAAACTTGCCATCCAAAATAAATTGGAGATTATATGGACAACCTCAGTTGCACTGAGGGGAACTGATTTGTCAGGAAACATGGGCAGAGCCCTGAGCAGCTTTGNTCACTGTGCGCATACCAAACCAGGCAGACCAAACTTGCCATCCAAAATAAATTGGAGATTATATGGACAACCTCAGTTGCACTGAGGGGAACTGATTTGTCAGGAAACACGGGCAGAGCCCTGAGCAGTTTTGCTCCGCAGGACATCTCCACGCCTGAACGTTTTTCCGCTCCCCCTGCCAACCGTGTCAGTTGGTCTGATAAAAGATGTCACCCCTCCTCGTGTGCTTTGCCTCCCTTTGGCTGAATGAGGGATGATATTAAATGAAGGACGCTCTCCAGGTGACTAAAGGTAGCACCTGACATTGTCAGTGCTGGTCTGGGAGGCAATTTAGACATGTTATGAACTAGATACACCAGCTCCAGATGGGAAAAGGAACAAAATGAGGACGATCAACATCCGGTGGATCAGACCTTCGATGGTAGCCAACAGCACAACTCCCGTTCTGAGACTGCTACACTGCCAGCCTGTTTGTCTTTCATAAATTATGCAGGTTGAAAAAATAAGCTCCAACCCCAAAATATCCTAATCTTTTCTGCTTGTGTGCAACAACCTCTGCTACCCTCTCTATCAACCCTCAGAAGTATAACAGGTATTAGGCAGCAACAGAAGACCTTCTAGGCCAAAAGAGAGTTGTGATCCTCCCAGGAGAAGCTTGACTTGCTCTTGTGCTCTCTGATGTAATGCTGCTGTTAATTGTTCAGACAGGAGGCAGCCCTGACCAAGCCCTGCTTGGAGGGCTGTAGGACTTTGATGTCCGCCATTCTGAACTTCAAACTTGCTCTAATGTAAGTGAGAGATTCTGGACAGATGAACTGATCCATGGCAAATGCTAATTGTACTCAGGGTGGAAGCTTCCTTGTCTCAAGGCCATCACGAAACCTGGGGAAAGAGGAAGATATTAATAACAGTGACGGAAGCTATGGGCTTGTCAGGAAGCCTCTGCCTGAAAATGTCTCTGCAGTGGGGTCTGTCAGTGTCTGATTTGGAAAATGGCAGGGTTTCCATTCCCAGCAAAAAGCCTCTCTGACTCTGTCATGCACTTGACCTTCTGTAGTCAATCCCTGCAGTAAATATCCGCAGTGTAGTACTGCACATTTGATCAACACTGTGAAATTCCGAATGGATAAGAAAGAGAAAAAAAATCAATAGGTTTTACTTCTGAGTTCAAAAGGAGCTCAGGAAAGTTCAGATCGAGTTCCTCAGCTGCGGTGTATTTGCTCTGGAGCAAAACTTTCAATAGCGTCTACACTTATTTTCAGAAAAGGTTTTCTTAGGCTCTATCCTTGAATGAGAGAGGCATAAATCAGATTGCTGTACGTCAGTTGAGCTATTTGTATGCACTCTATTCAATTTGAAATCATCTTATTTCAGTCCTTCACTGGCAAAGGGACAAACTGAGTTATGTTCTCCCACAAAATACGACACTGAAAGTGTTTAACTGAGATTTCCTGCAGAAAAAAAACCCCAACATACGAGTCAGCAGTGCTAAGTTGTTATGAAAACAGCAAACCCCGTCTCAGTGTACAAGTATTATATAATGTCTACATATGAAATTAAGAAGAGAGCATACAGCCTGTAAAACATAGGAAGGAAAGCCGTGTCTGAAATAGTGAGCATGGTTTGAGTATTGCATTTCAAGAAAGATGTGAACCGATTGGTGAGAATCCAAGAGAGAGACAGATGGGAGGTTCACAAACAGGACCAGCAAAGAGTATCTAGATTTAGTGTAAAAATAAATGACTGAGGGGTGGCATCAGAGCAGTCTCCAAATCGTATACAAGGCGGCTGGTCAAAAGCGGTCTTTGAGAAGAAAGAAACCAATCCCACCCACAAAACATCACACCACCTCCTAAATCCCTTTGGGCTCTCTTCCACATCAAAAGACATTGAGGAGCTACCAGTGGAGACTGCCCATGTCCCTATGCCCCATAACAGCTCTCCAGCCATCCACGCTTTCACTGCTCTGCACCCTCACTTCTCCAGATTCACACCACTACGGTTGCAGAATTGAACTTAATCTTCTCAAGGGTGAGAACAAGGATGATAGAGTCCTACAAGGCTGATAAAATCCTTCCTTGGCCCCAGTATGCACTTTTTCCAACATCATTAAGAAAATTTGGACTGATTTAAACAATATGCACATCCGGGGAATGTCTTAAAGAAATGTTATCCTATGGCTCCACCGGACTAACACGAATTGAGTTGTATCGCATAATGCAGCGATCTCTTTCATAAATCCATTCCTTTTTTTGAGAACATTTCTCAACATAAGTGCAAGATGACCAACGAAGTACAGACAGTCCTGTATAAAACATCTCATAATTTTTCAGATTTTTCCACAATTCTACATGTTTTCAGATCACCTGATCTCCTTGAATAAGGACAATGTTTTCTCCAGTGAGTCACATGAAAGTTTCCAAAAGTTTTATTTTAAAAAAGATGCAGTGAAAGAACCATACCTATCCCATCTGTTTCTCCTAATACACTTGCATCAGACTGCTCAGGATGTTTCTTGCTAAGAGCTAGTGATGTCAAGAAATGTGATTGAGTGATGTTGCTCAAGTGCATGGCAGCTGACTCAAGAACCATATGTCTTATTCTGCTGCCACAACCAAAGTAAGGGTGAGACGTACTCCATCAAATCCAGACATGAACACAGATTTTTTTTCCTAAGCTATACAAAAAGTTCTTATGCTTAGCCAAAACTCGTTCACACAAGGGGAAATTCTTGGATCTACCAAACGAGCAGAGCAAACTCAGCAAGTTCCCACAGGCTGAACCATACTCTTGCACTTGATTAGGAAAAATGCTGCAACGCTTGTTCTATTTTTGTCTTTCTATATCTTGATCTCACCAATAGACACAAAATGTAGGTCAAAGAATTCTTTCTGGGTTAAAAAAAAATCAAAGCATTATTTTTAGTATATAGCTGTAGATTTGATTGACAAATTCCATCCTTGCTTATTTTCCACTTTCTCCTCTAAAACAGACTTCAAGAATAGCTGAACGAATGCCTCCCAGAAGTTCACTGCTTACAAGAACGGGAGAAGTGGTCACAGTCTTCTTATCAGTGTTTTCAAAATATTAACAGTATTGTTTATTGTGCTCTTGAGACTCAGTCTCCCTACAGAAGCAGACGACCTTTTTACTTCTGTTTTTATATCTTCAAACAGATCTGTCTTTGCCAAGTACATTTGAGATGCAATCTTATTGTTCTGAGAAAAGTCACACAGGAGCTCACAGGGGGTATGTAGGTAGAAAAAGGGCAGTGTATTCTGATAGACCTATAATTCAAAATCCGAGTGCTTTGGGTTCTTATGCCCTTGGATATATGCATACATCTTTTCTTGCTTGCATAAATGAGTGCCTGAGTGACACTGATAAGAGCCATGGTACTGTTTTCTTTGCAAGGCAGAAACATTTAACAGATACATTGCAAGTGGCTCTGCAAACTTAAGATATCCCCAGCAAGCAGCATTTGCTACTGATGAAGATAAAAGCAGGAGTACAGAAGTCATTTGCAGCCATGCTCGGTGGAAGGGAAATAATTCTGCAAGACCATTTCATATTCAAGTGTTAATAGCCCTTTTTTTAAGTATTATTCGAAAAGGAGTTTTCCCCTGGATATTGGCATGGGAATCTGCAAATTGGTGTTACCAAGTAAAGCTTTCCCCTGCAGAAGCTGCTGAAAGGTGAAGATACTCTTGCCACTGACAGCCATGGGAATTACGGGCAACAGGTCAGTGCATGGTGACTGAAGCCACCCAGTTTAAACCAGTTTGTGACTTCATGAGGTAAGGACGACAACACTATTGGAAGGGGGTTGCAGTCTGGTTTAGATGATCCCCCACCGATCTGGACTGACCTCCCCGCCAGCCAGTCTTCAGTCTGTGACCATCACGCCTTCTCTAGCAGGGTTACACCTTGTACCTCAGCTTCAACTGACGCTTCAGATCACTTCTTGTGTAAATAGAGCCATTCTGTTCACTCATCCCCAGTGATGTTCAGGTGTCAGAAAATCTCACTGCAAATAATTTTTAATGAAAAGGCACAAAGGGAGCTCAGTCACCTAGATGTTTCAGTAGGGGATCATGTCTTAAATCTTACTCCAGAAGCATCAAGAACAGTCAATCATCTGACCTATTCCTCTTCCTTTTTACCAACATGGAAGGAGGAGAAGCTATGGTCTATCAATTGCCCACCACACATCTCATCTACGCTCTCTTAAGTACTTGGATCCAGGACGTGCCATTCTTCCTTATGTTCTCATCTAGTTACAGCAAGGCAAATGACTGAGTTTTCAGAACGGGCTTCAGGATTGCGTTTGTTGCATTTCTTCTCACATCAGTCTCCGCCTACCAGGATGTGTTTGGTGTGGTTATGCTCTAAGCTAAAAATATTACTACATTGCAGAACATGAAAGCAAATTTTCACGGAAGGCCTCAGCTTTGACATCTTATTCAACCCCATAATTAAATGCCACTACCTTTATCTATGTAAGTGTTGCAGTTTGAAGGAGAAAATTAATAATATTTCAGGTCTTCTAACAATATTATTTCAGATTTCAGAAACATAATGACCTAAGTATCTTGAGTATCTTGTAGATATATGCTTTAGGGTCAAACAAACTTTGGAAGAAAAATTATTTTTCACTGAAAATAAGCTGAGCTTAAGCCAAAATCTGAGTAGCAAAATAGCAAGCTGTTCTTTGGCAAAGGCAAACAAAAAAGGCCCGTTGCTGTGCCTCCTGAAGAACCATCCCTTCATAGCCCTTGATTTTTATCATTTCTTGACACATCCATCTCCAGTGTAATTTAGTAATACTTCGATCAGTCTGCTGGATAATAAACATTTAAAATTATGGTTTTGGTTTAATTTAGATATTAGAGACTGTAACTGACTCTATGGGAAAATCCAGCATAAAACATGTGAGTCATTTAAAACCCTAATACTGTCATTGTGAGCACCTGAATTTATTCCCTGACCTGCAAGCTAGGACAGAATGAAACCCCACAGGGTTGTTTCCCATCACAGACACAGTGACATGGCTTTCATAACGAGTATCCGTGGATATCACCAAACTCCAGGCTGCCCTAATAACAGAATTTTTAAAGCAATAATCTCATCTCTTTGTTTGCCAGTTGACGGATTACAGATGCGTAAGCCAATTTCCTCAACTAACTCTAGAGCTGGTCCAAGACCCCAATAGTCCATGGGAGCTTGGAGAGGGTGAAGGGTTGCATTTGAGGTTGGAAGGAGGAGAAAGGCCCTGCCGGCCGCTCTCCGTGGTCCTGCAGCAGCTCTGCCTTTCGCCCAAAACCACCGCTTTTGGCCTCATTTGTGCACCAGCTCTGGCAGCCAGCAGTAGTTTATCTCCAATCTGAAATCTGTGTTTTCCTATCACCAGCACTTTGCAGGACAAGATGATCTTGGAGCACAGCAGTACCCTATTCCTGCTCTATTCTCATGCCATACCAGCTTTACACTTCATCAAACTGTATACTATTTTTAAAAATAAACTATGCTACCAGCAAGTGAAGGTAAATTCCTAGATGGAATTGTTCCTTAAAAAAATGTGGCTTGTGCCTGGGCTGCCTACCACCGATGCTGACTTTTTGTTCACACAGTATTTGAATAAATCTATTTGTACCCGAAAATATCTGATATTCAGCATCTCACGGATCGTACTTCCAAACACAGCATAACAGAGACTCCTTAAAAACACCATGATTTTCAGAGTATCTTCTCTTCAGTACCTCAGAAACATGGTGGTATTTCTGGAAACATGCCTGCTACTGTGCTAGAGACTTGAAAAAAAAAAAAATCAATGGCAGTTATACTCTTAATGTATCACGTTGATATTTTTTTTTCTCCTCTGCATTGACCAGGGCATTTTAAATCATGGCTATTTGCATTCAGATACAATCATTTAATATCTGCAATGCCATGCCGTCATGACACTCTGTTCTTGAACAGCTTCAAGTGTGGAATGAAGCTTTAATTGGAGGATTAGTACTTTTCAATCAAATTCAAGGTAATTCAATTAGATTTCACAGATAAAATGGCCAAAGAGATAGCAGTGAATTTTCAGAAGGGCTTTTTTTTTTTTATATACAGTAACACATTTAAATCAGCAAATTTCCTACTTCTGACTCATTTGCTGATGGATAAAACTCCTCCTTCAAAAGAAACAGATTAATTCCTCTCTGTGTGGAAGCTGGGGTCCAGACACTCCTTTCTGCATGTGATCCTGTGGAGACACCCTGTTGCCAGACACCATTTCTAGTGCTTGAGTCATGTTGGGGAGAACAGGACAGGGCAGTGTCTTTTTCTTCACCTTAATCTGTAGTTCTGCTTTAAAATTTCATTACTAAAGACCTTAAATCCATAAGTAAAACTTTGAAATAAAGCCACAAATCAATTACATACTCACCCACACGAGTAACTATACTATGACTTTCATGGGGTTATGCACGTGTAGACAGTGACCATTTGGTCATGCGGACCTTTTTATTGCATATCGTGGTTACCAATGCAACCCAGGTATCGGTAATTATTTTAAGCTCTTGCTTGAGAAGGTTGCTAAATTCAAATCTCTCAGCTTCAGCTGGAAAACCTAGCGCTATTTTGAGCTAGTATAGTCACTCGGATTATTGAAAACAAGTGTGTGGGCATCATTGAGAGAGAACAACAGGAGTCTATGAAAACATTCTGTGATAAATGTTTTTCTTCACTGGAATTTTTAATTAATTTGTTAGCCTGAGGCACTTTAGGTTTTCTGGCTTGTGATAAGAACAGCAAATGATGGAGTAGATTTTGTCTCAAGTTTGTTACCATTTGTGCAGTGCCCAAGGGGCAGTTTTAAATTAACTATTCTGAGGAGCAACAAGATTGTAGTCACTTAGCAGATGTATTATTATAGGACTTCCGTCTGATGCTTATTTTCTTTTTGTCTCTGATGATGCCAGAGATGAATACAGGCAGTGCCAAGCCTCTGATATTAACTCACAATGATAAAAAAGTAAATAAAATTAAGAAAGATCCAAAATGAGCAACTGGCGCAGGGGAAATCAACCTCTTCTGAAGCAAGATCTTCTTTTTACCCTGAGAGCTACTTAGTGTTTTCCGTCAAGCCGAGTTTAATCAGGATGTCTCATCCACTCACATTTTGCAATACGAGAGTAACATCCCAAACACAAGTTCCTGAGAGTATGTGTTCTTGCTCTGAAAGCTGACACAAAGCAACAATCACACATATCAGCCTGTGCACAGAGGACATGAGCCATGCAAATCCATGGAAATGTTTCTTTTTGGTGTCATAGGCTTCGTGATGTTTTAAATGAGAGACTTCAATGTAAAAAAAGCTCCCATTCTTTCTCCTGGGACTTTATATCCAGGGAAACCTTGTCAAAATGTAACATTCCTGATTTTCATTGGTGGATGTTCTGGTGATGAAAGGAAATAAATTTTTGGTGCAGAACTTCTGAAAAAAAGAAAGGGCACAAAGGGACTAGATCCAGATAGGTCAATAGTGAGACACAAGTATTGTATCAAAACATGCTAAACTTACCAAGACCTTGGAAGCCAGGATAGACCTCACCCTTGGTTGTAAAGGAAGAAGTTATGCTGCTGTATGGCTGATAAATCTGATAGATAGTTATGCACGTGGTCCCTCTTCCTGACAGCATAGCACAGAGGTCTCTCTGAATACGAGTTGGTCTGAAATTTTCTGCTATTACTCATAATTATTTTCAAAGTAAAAAATTACTTTCAGAATTCATTCTACATTGTCTCCAAAGGACAAAATGCGTCTCGTCACTTGTATGCTAAACACGAAGACCTACTTAGCAACATCTTTACGGTAATCAAGAAGAATTTGACCTGAATAATAGGGTGAAATTTAGTGTCATGCAGGAGGACTGTTCTGCCAATAGAGTAATTCAAGGCCATTATGCTGTCAAAATGGGACTGAGGGGTTTACATGGTGTGTAGATCGTCCTGTAGACCTGTGCACAAAAATAACTTTGATCCGTAGAGATTAACTGTGTTTTACATCTTACCAAGTGTCTACACAAGGTGAATTTCAAACAGAACAAAAATGACTGCGTGTACGTGCATAGACTTTGAGGACATACGGCCCTGGTATTTGTACTAATGCCTCTTGTTGCTTCATAACACAATTGAATACTTTATTCCTCAGAATAGCACTTCAAGGTAAGCTTTTGACTGAATTTTCTTCTGATGTTTATATGAAGGAATTAACGTAACTGAAAATTGAACTTTCTCCATCATTGTTGTTTTAAACTAGTCTACAATGAAAAGAGCAAAGCTGACAACATCTCAGACTTTGGCAGAATCTATTTTAGGATCAAGACAGTCCATATATTCTGCTGTTGTATACAGATAATCTGAAATAGATCTTCACAAAATGGTTGATTTCATCCTCTTGTCCTGTTTTCAGCCCTAATTCATTCTGGGATGGTCAATGTCCTCAACTGCATGAAGTCATCCTCTAATGGTTTTCTAAATGTATTAAAATTGGTGCAGGAAGATGTGAAAGGTTTGTAGTTAATATGAATAAGAAGATGTGAGGATGCAATTCCATTCAAAAAAGCTTCAAAGATCTGTTTGGAAAAGTAAAATTGAGCAATAATAAAATGTGTTTAACAACTCTTGTATCGATATCAGTCTTTCAAAATGTTGTGGTCCCTGGTGGAGTAAAATTCAGGCTAGTCTTACCAGAATAGCTCATTGTCTAGTCTCATGTTTGATAGGAAAATTAGTGGCTGATTCAGAACATTCTTTTAAAACCTTAACATGTCAAGACCTGGAAATCACTGCCAAAATTCATGAAGTCTCATTAATTAAGAACCTAAAAAGAGCTTTAAAATTCTCCCTGCCCTCCTTGGAGGGGATTCCAGCCTTGCAAAGTAAATGTCATTGAAAGAGTTTGAGCTCATGGAAAAATACATTCTCTGTGACAGAAGAGAAAATTTGAGGGCCCCGAGAGTGCAAGAACATAAAGTCTAGCCAGAGAAAAGCAGATCTGCAATACATTAAGCCTGAATCATACTACTGAGTCATTTTTCACACTGAAGGAAACCAGCTATTTAGAGTTAGATCGTGAAGTCCCCATGCTCAGGTTTTACTCCAGTAATACTCTCATTGAGGATTACATGTAATAGATTTACACATTTCTTTAAACTTGCCCACTTGCTGGTCATAACCCTGGTCTGAGTAAGCAAAGGTAGGGATTAATACTATTAGATATCAAAGGCTTCTCAGACAGCATGAAATGGAGGTGAATGGAGAGATCCACACCTCACCCCAGCCTGGGGTGTACAAGTGTCTCAGGTCCTCAATCACAGTAGAGAGAAATAGGAAGATAAGTGGGTCCAGGAGAACTCTGTATTTCTGTACTTTATCTGCCCACAGAGATTGTGCCATTATGTCTTTATTTTCTAGATTTTTTTTTTCCCTCCTCCCTACTCTTAAGCTATGAATTGTGTTTTTACAAAAGGATCTTGGCAGGCTGAAGTTCAGATTGCCAGCGTGGTTTCCTTTGACAGCAGCACAATGCTTGAATTAAATACCAGATGTAGTCTCAGTTCAGTCAATCTCTGAAGCAGATTGGACACCCAAATATGAAAGTGCTCGTGTTTTCGGAAGTGGATTGCTATATGACACTTTTCCATATCTACTGTTTTTATAGCTATCTCTATTTATTACACTGAGTGGGTTTAGCCTTACAGAACTCATATATATGAAATGTATAGGGGTACATATTTGTGTGTATTCATGCATATCATTATGTACAATTGAGTATGCATATATGTAAATGTATTTAGACAAGTTGGTCTGTGAGGAGAAGGAAAACTCAAGCTCATTTTATAATGTCTTTCCTCTCTGTGAGTTTTCTGATATCTAACGAAAGCTAAACCTTCTGACCCTTCTTCCATCCTTTCTTGCGCCTGTTTTCTGCAAGTTTCTTGAAAATAAGGGAGTGAATTGATGTAGGTCTTCTCTCTTGCTGCTAGGTGTGATGCAGATTAAACAACATGTCCAAGAGTTATAGGAATCAGATCCAGTTGCCAGTCATAAACTCAGCAGGCATTGCCCTACTCCCGTGTAGGGCAGAACTGATACGCACCGCTGTATACACCTAGAGAGCTATTGCGCAAATTTTTGGTCACCTTATTGCTGCTAAACAGACAATTCAGAAAGGAAAAGCATTTTTCTAATATCCTTAAATAATATCCTGGCTTGTTTCTGTAGTTCAAGGAGCTATTAAGTATATTGTTAATGCAGCATACATTGCAGGCGTCTAATCACCATCATTAAAAGTTTGATCTCCACTTACACTGTATTTGATTTCCTCCGTGAAGGACTCATGGGGCTGCCTTAGAGCTCTGGCTCCAAGTCTGATGTCAGGCAGGTTAAAGAGCTCTCAGCTGTCTCAGTGTGTCAGTATTTACCTGTTTTCTTGGTCAAAAACCCGAATTTTAAATTCTTTGTAGCTTTCCCCTTTGTCGATGCTACAACATTCATAGCAGGCTAATTACTCCGCTCTCTAAAGCAGAGTAATTGAACTGCAATTAAACTGACACCCAGAACATTGTCCTGGTCAAACACAGACACCATTTCATTCAGGTCACCTTGTCTGAATCAGAATCTCAGCACACATCAGCCTTGGCAAAAAGGGATAAAAGCAGTCACAGCGGTTGATTGGCATGAGGAAGCAGAGGGAACTCGCCAACATCCAGAGTGTAAATCCAGGCTCTGTGATCTTGGCTACCTCACAGCAACGTGTGAATGCTTGGATTAGCATTCCCTTCTTCAGCTGCCAGGCGACAAGCATCGCACGGGTTTATTAAAAATCGTTTTCTGGTGTATAACACGCATCAGTGTCACTGCTGCCGAGTACCAAGAGCCGTAGTTATTCGTAGCGTGTTGTACGGATGCGCTGAGCTGCCTCCTCAGGGCTTCAGAGGTTCCCACTTCTGTCCCTCACCAAAGACAACGGAGACCTGCTTGTCACCTCATGGGATGTTCTGGTGTTTGAGTCAAGTGCTACAATGAGAAATGTAATTGGACTGTTCCACGGCAGCCCCACTGCTTGGCAAATGACTGTCTTATTATAATAATATTAATGGAGGGGAGACATCAATAAAGAACCATTAATTCGTTAAGGGGTAGATTTGCAATTCTTTCTCTTGTTGGCGGAGATTGACTCACAAGAGAAGCATCTGATGCCACCTGGAGAGTCAAGCAAGAAGTGGACCTGTCTGCTCTCCATCCTGCTGGTCTGACTCGCCCATGTGCCGGGAGTCAGGATTAAAGCCCTTTGGCCAAATCAGTTTGATGAAGTAGACAAGAACTCTGCTTGCACAGCACTTCTCTTGGCTATTTTAGGGCCTGATCGAGTTGGCATTGGGAGCAAATCACTGAGAGCTGAAATCTAATTCCAAGGAACCGTTCCTATAAATCGACTCTTCATTTAAATCAGTGATTAACCAAATGTGGCTTAGAGAATGCCATGAGGAAGCAGGCCAGAGCTGTGCCGTTGGAATAGTTTCAATGCGAAATTGGTTCATAGGAAAGAAATAAACGAGGAAAAATCGCTGTGGTTTATGAAGGAATCTCAGATCTATGAAGGAGAGCTATGCCAGTGAAGTCCAAGAAACAATTCCGTAAACAGTGTGTCAGTTCTAAGGACTAAGCAATAAAAAACAAAATAATTAGCCTCTATGTCTCTGCAAAACCCAGTATGTGCCAAAGAGAAAGCAACAAACATTTTCTGTGATTGGACTGCAAGAAATGTGCATAGCAGGTCTAAATTACCAAGAAGAGAAGGAACGTGCCCAGAAGAGAGGTCTAACGCAGCTAACCGCAGGTGGGGCTGAAAACAGCGTGGAAACGAAAGTAAATTTGGATGAGAATTAGACTATACATCCTGAGCTTATTAAGCACGCATGTAAGATCTGTTGATTTCAGGGCCTGATGGCGTTCAGAGACATTTTAAAATCATTCGTTGAGTCTTGATCGTAGCACATCTCTCTTTAATAAACGTGCCTCTATGGAAAGCCGTTTATAGACATATAATCAGTCTTGCAGTAAAACACAGTCAAGATTCCCTTGTTAAAACGGGTCTGTATTCCAGAGGAAGAGAGGACAAGAAAATATCCCCTGGCTGCCTGGTTAGCAAGTCCTTTTCTTTGCCAGGTTTTGCTGCTTGTTTCCTTCTGCCTTGAGGTATCAGCATTTATTTTGTTGTTTGTATTCACCATTCCCTTCTGGTGAAGCTGTGTCTTCAGGCCTTAATGCTCCGTGACCTTCTCAAAGGCAGGACCTGGAGCCAGGCTTGGCCGCAGGAAGCCCAGGTGGAGATACTGAGCACGCAGAGCGAGCACGCAGAACTTGCAGAGCATGCAGAGGATGCGGGGCACGTGGAGCTTGCAGAGCACATAGAACATGCCTCGTGCTGAGCTGCAGCACCCAGGGTGCTGCTCACCCAACGGAGGAGCCATGGGCACCTCCAAAGCCAAGGGAAGCCCCACCACAACTCCACCAAAGGGTCTGGGAACTGCCTCTTGCTCCGGCCACTGGGCTCCTCTCCCAGAGCCTGTTTCGTTCAGAAAATGTTTCAGATGGTTCAGAAAACCCATTTCCAGGATAAGAAATCAATGTAAGCTGGCTACATTAGCTGGGATTTCCACAAGAATTAAGGGGATCAAGCGATCAGAATCCCCGAGGCCCCAGTGCAAACAACCGTCTTTGTACCTCGCATTTAACAGCATTACGATATTTTTTTCCCCTTCAGCAAAAAATAGCAGGTCTTATAAAGAAAACATATATAAGAGGGAACAACGTGTTTACCACGTTTGCAGATTTTTGCCATTAAATTTTTATTCATACTGTGTTGGATAAATGTAGCCCACATCATCCTAGATTAGATTTCATTTATTCCCAACCAAAGGTGTTTGTTTAATTCTGTCCTTTTTCCACATGTGGAACATCACCGTCCCGTTACCTCCCAGCAGCAGATGTTCGCTGAAACCTGATAATACAGTCGCAGCAAGGCTAGCTACTACCTCACATGTCACCATTGAAAGCAAACGCTTGGGTTTAGGTTGCTCAGGTTTCGCCCTATTTAACTTTCCCTTTTTGTATAAGACACGTAGGAAGAGACCTTTATTCAAGCAAGGCTCGAAATAAAGCTGGGCGTTTTTTTGTTCAGCTAGGAAAGCGGTAAAGGAAAGGCAGCAGCACTGGGCATGGCTGAGACTTGATCCAGGAACTGAACTGGAAGAGATTAAATGCCCTCACACCCTGGCTCTACTGCGCGTGTATAGGCTTCTAACTTCTTCCAAGGAAGCCACTCATCCTGGGTTAAAGATCTGGTGGGATGGCTACGTTCCTATCCTGGTTATTGCAGGGCCCATGGGGATCACGGCTGCATCCTCCGGTCCGACCCCCTCCTCTGGGGAAGGTACCCCACGCTGCAGCACGGAGCTGAGCAAAACCCGCACCACCTTCCCCAGGGATTTTGCGGTCCTCCTCGAGCTCTGCGTGCGCCTACAAGTCCAGAGCAAACCAGAGGTTCAGCAAGACGCTTCGTAGAGCCGTGCTCTGCTTCTCCCTCCTCCCCTGCCAGCCTCTCTGCCTCGTCTTCGCCACCTCGCAGACCTCCCTGTTCAGCCGCCTGTTGCGGAACACTGTGTTGCTTTATCACTTTGATAAAACCGCCGAATCTCTGATTTCGACTGCTGATTTTGCTTTGCTCCACGACGCCACTTCACATGAGGAGAAAGGAGACAGCTTGCTAGCAAGAAAGAACGTGAAGCCGGGTTTATCGCGCTTGTACTGCTCCTGAGCAGTACGCAAGCTTCATCTCTAGCGACAATTTTACCAAGATTTTCAAGCTCCGCTCTTGCTTAGAGGCAAGCTGATTCAAAAAGAACCACATTAAATGCGGCCTTTTTAATCATTGATGCCCAGATTTGGACACCCTTGCTCACGGTTTAAAGTAACCAAACAGCCTCTGATTTCCCACATGAGCTGAAGCAGGCAGGTTTAGAAGCAGCTGATCCAAACTTTCCCCCCCTGAAGTCCCCAAACATACAGATAATTTCTGCTGTGGCTCTGCAGTCAGCCCGTGGCATCAGCGCTGCGTTTGAGCCCCACCTTGCAGGTGCCGCTGCTCCGCTGGAGGACAACGTTTATTCACACAGGATTTCTGAGCGCTCTTCAATCCATGTGGCTGTCACCTGGACACCTGGCAGATCACGGCCAGAAGCACCAGGGTAGGAGTTTACTGGGCAGTTTGGTAAAATTCTGAGACCTCCGAGGATGAGGAAGATGCACGGTGGTCGCTGGAGCTCGCAAAGCCCTTCTGTACTGCACGCGCAGGAAAGGGCAACGCGTCGTTCCGATGCCTGGTCCTGTAGCAGTTGATCCTTGCTCCATGGAGGATGCTCGCTCCCGGACTAACAAGCTTCACGTGAGGCCTGACATTTAAACGTATCTTGACATTTTGCTCCTCTAAGAGAGAACAAGGCTGACGTACAGTAGCACGAAGTCAACAAGAATCTGCCTGAACCTCTGGCTCTCTCGGGGAGGTGTTCGCCCTCAGTTCTCAAGGCCGAAGCGCTTGCGACGCAGAGAGCGCAGCACGCTCCCCGAGCAGAAGAGCCGGTGCCGCAAAAGGATGGAAAGGCAGACAGATCCTGCTTGTGCAGGGAGCTGGCTCCAAGACAGCGGTGCGTAAATGACACCCAGCTTGGTGGACCTGAGCGCCGACTTTGTGAGACAGGGCCGTAGGTGATAATAAGACGTTTGTGTCAAGAAGTGCAGGGAGGTTGCAATGAGCATCAGCTGAGCCAGCTGCGCTTACAAAATGAAGGGTTTCTAGCAAGCTGGCACATGCCATGGATTAAATCCTTACCCCCACGTGTGGCTGGGACGCTGTCACTCCCGTGGAGCTATGCGCTGTGCCGGGTTTCCCTCTCCCGCATTTCTGTGGAATAAGTTCACTTCACCCGCTTCTGGTGAAGGACTCAGCAGGCAGAGAGCGGACGAAAGCCACATCCCCGGTGGCTTGTTAAAATTCGGAAGATCCCTCGAATGAACAAATAAATTGCTTCTGTAGAGGTCAGCTCTCCGGTCAGCTAGGCACCAATACGGAGGTTTGTGTGCAGGTAGGAGGCCCCGTGTCAGGCGCTTGTTTTCTGGTTTATAAAAGAGGGCGAGGGCGTGCTGGGTCTGTGGAACACACAGTCTGGGGGCACGCTCTTACGCGCCCTGGGAAAACTCCTTCACCTCCCTGTGCCACACCATCAATACAGCGCAGCGCTGCCCGGCTTCACGGAGGCAATCTGAGGATAAACAGGGTTAAAAAAAAACAAAAAAGTTTATCCTGTACTCATTCATCATAGAAATAGGAGATGACAAAATAATTCTTTTTTTTTTTTTTTTGTGCATACAAAGTGTAGATGGGCTTGTCAGGACTTCCCCATTGCAGCAAGGCTTCGTGCCGTTATTTGCTAATGCTTGCCAACCGTATTTTAGAGTGGTCCAAATGGCAACGTTCCCAGGCTGCTCCATGTAATCAGCGCAATGGGACGGAGCTCCTCAAAAGCACACAGCGGCTGGCAAACCTGGGCCATTAGTCTTTCCCCAAGAGGTGAAAATGGAGGGGCGGCACAGATGTTTGCACCGCAGCTGTACTGCGCCTGTTGCTGATGTTCCATCTGCAAATAAATGCTCGCGTGCGTCACCAGATTGCTCCTCTCTCGCTTCGGTGATGTGGGCTGCAGCCAATTTTCGTAGCCTTGCTGTGGCTTCTTTTCCCCTTTGAGTATCACGGAGGATCGTTCTCTCCTACCCTGCCAAAAGGTGTCTTTACTGATGGGTGTGAAGTGTTTAAAGCAAAACAAAAAGACCATTGAAGTACCTAAGACAGACAGCATATCGCATCAGAAAAATCGTTTCGGTGTGTACGTTTTGTAGCCACGCGTCCTACATGCCAGTCTAGCCTGTGATACGCACCGTGACTGCCATTAAAACGCTATCGTTTACCTTTTCCCTGCTGTTCTTGTGTTTTAGAAGGAATTCCCTGGGCTCCACCCTGAATAAAGAGGATATCTGCAGCACCACGATAGTACTCTCGTCCCCAAATGGTGAGCCTAAACATTTGGTTTGTGGCTAAAAACTCGTTTTAAAGACAGCGTTTGATTTCAGCGCAGTAGTGTTACGATGTCGTGCACTATAATTCACGACCACTTTTCCCCAATTACTGATTACAACCGACTCAGCTTCAAAGATCAACACCTGCTCCGTCCATTTCCATTGCTAATACTCAGCGTTCATGGCAGTGTCTTTAGCCCAAGATCCTCAAAATGCAGCTCCGCATTATTAGTTTTCCCATTTCTATGTGTCAGGATGGCACAAGGTGAGGCTTACCCTCTTACTGGCACCCACTAGGTCCGGGTTGCTGGAGCCCCGATACCTGCACCGACTGACGTTAGGATCACCCACAGCTTGCCTGGGTTAATCCCGCTGGAGACTGGGCAAGTCCTGCACAGAACAGATGGGCTCAGCTTACAGCGTGACATGATAGGAAGGAGGAGGCCCAACTACAGCCAAAAGGACGCTTGATAATCCGCACTGTGATCTTTGTTACCTTCAGCAGCTGAGGGTGGAGGAGGCTGTGATCTTTCTCTTCCCAGCTCGCAGGAGCACGTGGCAGGACACAGATAGTTTCATGTTATTCATGTGAAAGCCCTCTTTGCTTCTCTGCTCTGGTGCTAAACGTTCCACTGTGTATTCAAAAATCGGACTGCGCCTAAGATGGAACGAGTTCTACTGACTCCATCTCTGTGTTTCAGTCAGTTCAGTCGATGCGGTTGTTGTTAACTTGGTCGGCCCTTCGCTTCGCTGCCCAGGATTGCCTGTATTTTTCCTCCCAGCATGAAATTAAAAAACGATTAGTAGTAAATTATCCACTGGCTGCAGCAGTTGCTTGTAAAACCCAGGCATGGAGACCCTGGAATTCGCTCCTGACTTTCTTCCCAGGTTGAGGTTTAAAAAGCTGAATTTCCTGGAAGTTTTCCTTTCCCACGGTTCCCGCACCTAAGAGACGGTGCAGCCGGCCGTGCCTGTAAAGGCAGCGGGGACAGGGCTGAAGGGCAGTACTGATGCAGCAGTGTACTGCACACGAGCACAAGGGGTTGGCCTAGAGAAAAAGGCAAGGAGTTGCTCTACTCTTTCAGCTCTTAACCAAGGAACATTCCTGGGTGCATCCGTAGAGATGCTCTGACTTCCCTAAAGCAGTCCTGTCACGGGTGACCTGCACCCTAATGGGCTCGGCAGCAGGGGTTTTGCAGGTGCAGATCAGCTTGAGGAGACCTTGCTCAGCTTTTCTGATGTTTTCGACCTTGTCTTGCAAGTATCTGCATTATCTCTGCCGTGTATCATGTATATTAATGGATTTATCCTTTATCCTGTGAGTTATGGGAATAGAACTACCGTTATTTTGGAGACAGATGATATTATTTGCTTGACATCCAACAGGGAACTGAACTTTGATCTTCTGCCTTCCAGCTCTATGCCCGAGCTATAAAATCTGCCTGTCTCCTCTCTCTTTATTTTCTGTACTTTGTAGCAGGGATGGTCCAAGCTGGTAAACGCAAAGCTTAGGTATAACCAAGACAGGGACTTCTCCCAAAGAGAGGTCACGGTCTAAGTTAGCAACAACAGCAAGCAGATGGCTACAGCAGACAGATGGGTAGCGCAGGGTTTGCTGTTGTTGCTTGTAATGTTTTATTCAATCCACGTCGGTTATCGTCTGATCTGAGCCTTATCCGGAATCTTGGGCACAGACAATTGTGCTTCAGATTGAATTGCGCCAAGCAGGAAAGCTTCTACCCTACAAGAATCTGCCTGAAACGGCGAGGATGTGAACGGATACTGGGCACAGCCAAGGACGGAGAGCAAAAAGCCAAGCCCTTGGCTACCCGTGCATTTCAGGGAAAGCACGCACCTGGGTTTGGAGAAGGCTGAAGTGCCTCTGGTGCGCTCAGGGGTCTGTGCCTTTGTGGTGCTGTGAGGCAAACCACATCCCCGAAGGTGGAAGGCAAAGTGCGTTAACGCTCTCCCCGTGCCCCCGTAGCACCCCACGGCAGCGGTGGTACATGGCACAAAGCGTTTTTGTGTCTCGCTCTCCCTGCTTGGTACTTTCCATGTTCTTAGCACCTCTATACAGGTAGAAAAACCACAACATGACAAAAATACGTAAAGCCCGGCTTTTTCTCTCTCGTCCCTTCCCAGCAAAATACCATGCAATAACGAAGGCTGACTCTATTTTTGCAAGAGCCTCGAATCAGAATTAATTTCTCTGAGCTGCATTTATTAAGAGAACACTATTTCAGACGCGGAAACAATGCTTGCAATTATTTAATTAGAAACCCAGTGCCAGACAGCAGAACAGGATGTGCCCTGGGCTAATAACTGCAGGTTTCACAGCTCCCCTTTGCATCGCGTCCCCTCCTTTCATGTGCCTCCAGACAGACGCGGCGGAGGGCAGGACCAAACGACACACAACTGCAAATGCATCACGACGTATTTTATTCCCCAGCGAGCTGCATTCCTTTCCAGCCTCTTGTACCTTCGGTCATGTGTGGTGATTGAATGACCTCACCGTCTCCGAGGGAGAAATGAGGGTGTGAAATGGGACAGGCTGTTGCGGCACAAATCCTGTTCGCTTTAATTGACAAACCAAAAGATCCTCAGATCCTATATTTCATTTTTTGATATTTTTAAACCCCTGAGAGGACTGGGGAAGACCCCGTGGACTCAATCTGCGTTGCTCCAGAGCTCACGAAGAAGCTTTTCCTGGCTGAGTTTCCTAGACCAACTGCAAAGCTCAGTGCAGAAGTGACTTTGTGGAAGAGCCAGAGCTTCTCTTTTGTGGGAACAGCTTGTGTGCTGGAAGGTCAGGGCAAGATCATTGTGCACCTGAGGAAAATGGACGCGGACCATGCGTGGTGAAGCACAGTCTGGGGACAGCTTTCCCTGCTACGAGTGAGTGGTGGAGAGCGGGCAGAGCTTCGGTGCTTTCCTCCCACGCTTCTGTTCATCAGTGTCGGCGGAGAGCGAAGGTGACCTTTCTCCTGGAGCCATCAACTCTTCCTCCCCAAACCCCAGAACTCCGAACATGGGCCCGTAGTGCCTTCTTAGGCGAAATTCTGCCTCTAGCCTGGTCCGGAGCAGAGCTTGACCATGAAAGCCCATTACTCCTCCCGCAGCCCCACCGGTTAAGATAGGGTTATCACCATCGTTCATGGGTTGCTCCCACAGAGGGTTGGGATGCTTTTGCCCTCTCTTTTTGCAGAGGTATTCCCTGTGACAACAGGGCCGTGCGGCGAAGAAACAGCAGCACAGCGTAGCCATTGGATCACGCTTCGTGCATATTCATTGTCAGGGCAAAAAGTGCCAATTTTCGGCCCCCGAACCCAGCTCCAAACATTTATATACATCCAAAAACCTGGGGAAAGATTGCTATGCAACTTCTTTTTCCACTTTTTCCCGCTTTGATTGAAGGACTCGCACTGGAAATAAGGGATGCTCTTTGTGAGATGTCTATTTCTGATAAGCTCCTGCCAGCCCGCCAGGAAACACCCAACCTCGCAGAGCCCTTCTCTTTCATTTTTGAAAGGGAATATGCATGGTTTACTGCTTTGTCCAAATCTCCAGAGCGGCTCTTGTCTTTGTCTTTTTTGGCATCATTATTTATCATCATTTCAATTCTTTCTGAACCCAAGAAAAAGAGCACCGTAGCGAATTGCCAGGCAATTGCACAAAGCAGGGCGGCGAAGTTGGCAGCAAAAAGAAGGGAAATAAACCAGGAATAATCAACATAATCACCTGGAGTGATTAGCACAGCTTTTGAGAGCCATCCCCAAAGCTTGTTTCTCAATGCTTTAAGACAATTTAATCACGCAGCCGGAGTTTGTCTTATCAGGTGGAGATCAAAGCCTGCTCTTGGATCAACGAGATGCCGTCTCAAACGTTTTAGAGCGTTCCTCCTTCTTGCAAGGCCAAGGTGACAGCCAGAGGTATGGTGTGAAGATTTATTCCGCAGCGCGCTGACTTTGCAGTGTCCTCTGTAAAGTGCTGAGGTGGCAACTCTTCAGCTGGCCCCGGGAGACGGCACCAAACCAGGCACGCGGCATTTGCTACCTCCCCTTCGCTGCTTAGATATTAAAAATGGATGCTCACAGCTGGGAAAAGGGGTTGCTTTTGAAGCGTGTGAGCGCACAGCTTTCCTGGGCTGCTCTGCCCATGCTGCTCCGTGGCAGATTATTCTGTTCCCCTTCCCAACTAGGCGGCTAGAAATAAAGTGCAATAAACTCTCTTTCAAGACAGGATGATAATCGCTAGCTAGGTCTTGGGTAATGTTTTTCCTAAACGCTCTGATCTACCCTTATCCAAACCAGGGCTTTTTTCCCCCTTTGCCGCATGAGTGTAGTTTTTCTTTCACATCAATATCAGGAAAGGGTCTCCAGTGGGACCAGGAGAGAGCGGGGATGACTCTCTGATTGCCTGATGGAGGTGGGAATGAGGAATATGAGAAGTGCAACAGGAGAAATCGTAACTAGATTTTTTTAACAAAACTTTGTTCCGAGTCTTAATTTATTAAAAAAAAATATTCAGAATTAACTTCATCTTCCATTGTAATAGTAGCTGGCAAGTGTCTGTTATCCCAAACGACATCAACTTAATATTTCTCTAATTTCTCTTTAAAGTCAGCTCGGAAAGCTCAGGACTGGTAAGGAGCAGAAAAGCTGCTGAGCAAAGATCTACGAGAGGGCTGTATTCCCAGAAAAGCTCTTCATGCTCTTAAATTGCCTTCTAATGACCTTTATGACCCCCTAGCAAGGCCGGGCCCTTGCCCGACGTGGGGTTCCCGTTCGCCTGCAGCACGACCCGTGGGAAGGACCATGCAGCAGACGACACCAGTAGAGGCCACTGTTGTAATTTAGCAGAACACTTCAGCAGCGCGTGCTGCCGTTAATTCCATCGTTTATGAATTTTTTAATGAATTATGCAGAC
>VZSC01009900.1:97532-110565 GCA_013398225.1 Steatornis caripensis | reverse complement strand
CTGGGGACAGCTTTCCCTGCTACGAGTGAGTGGTGGAGAGCGGGCAGAGCTTCGGTGCTTTCCTCCCACGCTTCTGTTCATCAGTGTCGGCGGAGAGCGAAGGTGACCTTTCTCCTGGAGCCATCAACTCTTCCTCCCCAAACCCCAGAACTCCGAACATGGGCCCGTAGTGCCTTCTTAGGCGAAATTCTGCCTCTAGCCTGGTCCGGAGCAGAGCTTGACCATGAAAGCCCATTACTCCTCCCGCAGCCCCACCGGTTAAGATAGGGTTATCACCATCGTTCATGGGTTGCTCCCACAGAGGGTTGGGATGCTTTTGCCCTCTCTTTTTGCAGAGGTATTCCCTGTGACAACAGGGCCGTGCGGCGAAGAAACAGCAGCACAGCGTAGCCATTGGATCACGCTTCGTGCATATTCATTGTCAGGGCAAAAAGTGCCAATTTTCGGCCCCCGAACCCAGCTCCAAACATTTATATACATCCAAAAACCTGGGGAAAGATTGCTATGCAACTTCTTTTTCCACTTTTTCCCGCTTTGATTGAAGGACTCGCACTGGAAATAAGGGATGCTCTTTGTGAGATGTCTATTTCTGATAAGCTCCTGCCAGCCCGCCAGGAAACACCCAACCTCGCAGAGCCCTTCTCTTTCATTTTTGAAAGGGAATATGCATGGTTTACTGCTTTGTCCAAATCTCCAGAGCGGCTCTTGTCTTTGTCTTTTTTGGCATCATTATTTATCATCATTTCAATTCTTTCTGAACCCAAGAAAAAGAGCACCGTAGCGAATTGCCAGGCAATTGCACAAAGCAGGGCGGCGAAGTTGGCAGCAAAAAGAAGGGAAATAAACCAGGAATAATCAACATAATCACCTGGAGTGATTAGCACAGCTTTTGAGAGCCATCCCCAAAGCTTGTTTCTCAATGCTTTAAGACAATTTAATCACGCAGCCGGAGTTTGTCTTATCAGGTGGAGATCAAAGCCTGCTCTTGGATCAACGAGATGCCGTCTCAAACGTTTTAGAGCGTTCCTCCTTCTTGCAAGGCCAAGGTGACAGCCAGAGGTATGGTGTGAAGATTTATTCCGCAGCGCGCTGACTTTGCAGTGTCCTCTGTAAAGTGCTGAGGTGGCAACTCTTCAGCTGGCCCCGGGAGACGGCACCAAACCAGGCACGCGGCATTTGCTACCTCCCCTTCGCTGCTTAGATATTAAAAATGGATGCTCACAGCTGGGAAAAGGGGTTGCTTTTGAAGCGTGTGAGCGCACAGCTTTCCTGGGCTGCTCTGCCCATGCTGCTCCGTGGCAGATTATTCTGTTCCCCTTCCCAACTAGGCGGCTAGAAATAAAGTGCAATAAACTCTCTTTCAAGACAGGATGATAATCGCTAGCTAGGTCTTGGGTAATGTTTTTCCTAAACGCTCTGATCTACCCTTATCCAAACCAGGGCTTTTTTCCCCCTTTGCCGCATGAGTGTAGTTTTTCTTTCACATCAATATCAGGAAAGGGTCTCCAGTGGGACCAGGAGAGAGCGGGGATGACTCTCTGATTGCCTGATGGAGGTGGGAATGAGGAATATGAGAAGTGCAACAGGAGAAATCGTAACTAGATTTTTTTAACAAAACTTTGTTCCGAGTCTTAATTTATTAAAAAAAAATATTCAGAATTAACTTCATCTTCCATTGTAATAGTAGCTGGCAAGTGTCTGTTATCCCAAATGACATCAACTTAATATTTCTCTAATTTCTCTTTAAAGTCAGCTCGGAAAGCTCAGGACTGGTAAGGAGCAGAAAAGCTGCTGAGCAAAGATCTACGAGAGGGCTGTATTCCCAGAAAAGCTCTTCATGCTCTTAAATTGCCTTCTAATGACCTTTATGACCCCCTAGCAAGGCCGGGCCCTTGCCCGACGTGGGGTTCCCGTTCGCCTGCAGCACGACCCGTGGGAAGGACCATGCAGCAGACGACACCAGTAGAGGCCACTGTTGTAATTTAGCAGAACACTTCAGCAGCGCGTGCTGCCATTAATTCCATCGTTTATGAATTTTTTAATGAATTATGCAGACCATGGAGCCAAGGAAAGGGATTTTGTTTGCTTGCCTTTCTTCCCTTCAGCTCTAAAGATGGAGTTTGCATAGCCAGCTGGAGGATTTGCAGGGAGGGTTAAACAAATTTTCTTGCATTGAATGTTCCATAAAAATCAAAATGTCCTGAAGGGCCAGCGTTGAGTTGCTCCTGGTTATCGCTGAGGACCGAGGGCTGAGCCGAGGGCACGGTCCCCGTTGCACACGTGTCAGCGTTCACACTTTCCTGAGGACACGCCGGCTGGTGACACCGGAACACGGTGACAGCAGCTCATGGTGACACCGGCACATGCTGGCACCGGCACACGCCGGAGCGCAGACGAGGGCCAAGGGTGCCTGCAAGCCTGGCTGCAAGGGGAAGAAGAGGTGCCACGGAACTCTGCTTCGGTTTTGCTGGTGGAGTCCAAGCCAAAGCCGGTATTTGGGGAACTCTGGAGTCAGCTTAGCCAGAATTGCCACAAAACCTTAGAGAAATATTTTGCATTTTACAGGTGTCAGGATTTTCCCCCGCAATGTTATTCCCTCTCTCCCATCCCTACTGCATTCCAGCACCTCTCTTTTTTGCTAGGCTTGCTTTAGAGGGCAAAACCATCAAAATCAGCCCAGCCAGACACTGCAGGAGGGTTCCCAACCCCAGACTCCCAAAGCAGAGAGAGGGGGGCCTGCATCACCCAGGGCGGTCCGCTCTCCCCTGGCCTGTGACGGGGGCACTGAGGGATTAGGTGGGCTCAGCCGCCTTCTCTTGCAGGAAGAAAAAGTCACTTCAAGCTCAGATTAGTTTCCCTCCAGCAAATTGCTGCCCAGAAGCCTTTCAAGCCCGTTTTCCCATGCAGAGGAGGGGGACCTCACCGTTTCATACCCTGTTACTCTCCCAGCACCGCTGCAAGGCGGACGACGCCGATTCTCATAAGCTGCTGCTCTTCGTCGATAATGACTCTTCTNAGCCACCTTCTCTTGCAGGAAGAAAAAGTCACTTCAAGCTCAGATTAGTTTCCCTCCAGCAAATTGCTGCCCAGAAGCCTTTCAAGCCCGTTTTCCCATGCAGAGGAGGGGGACCTCACCGTTTCATACCCTGTTACTCTCCCAGCACCGCTGCAAGGCGGACGATGCCGATTCTCATAAGCTGCTGCTCTTCCTCGATAATGACTCTTCGTCCCTAACTCTGAATGACTCCTGATTTCATGCTATGGTGACAGGCAAATCTCTTCCGAGACAGCGTGCCGTGACACCCATGCTCGTCCTGGCTGGATTGGCAGCTGGAAATGCCTCCTATGCCCATGGCAGTGCACGGGTATAACACCTCGATATTTGAACTCCTGTCCTGCAGAAGCAAAGCACGAGCCTTGCCCATGCAGGAAAACAGGTCCGACCCCTGAAGAAGCGGCAGTTTGGACTCTGAGATGGTTTTTTGTGAATGTGCCACTAGAGGGGAACAAAGATCTATAATATTTCCCAGATTTGCAATGAGCGCTGAAAAGTCTCCTGCAATCTGGGGGCCACAGTGCTCTCCAGAAGATACTTCTGCACCAGCACCACGTGAACGCTTTTCCTTATCTCCGACAAGAAAAAACTCAACCGATTTTATTAATTGCGTTTATCACAAGCAAAGAAGAGCAAAAGCAATTGTTCCCGAGGATCTGTGTATTTTACTAAACGCTGACATCTATACCAGGCGAAAAATGAACAAAACGATATCGCCTTTGGCATTACTTTTTCTGATAACACTATCTCTAAATTGAGTGTTGGTGTTAGACACGGGAGGTACAAGTGTAAAAAATAAATTAGTTCCACACCATTCAGACTTTACGTTGAGTGCGCCGTAAATGATGCACATGATCATTTCTTTGCAGTTTGCCTAGAAATAATAAAGGCTGATAATGTGATTATTAGGTTATTCATTTTGGAGGCGTCAGTCATTTGCAACAACCTGGAGGTGTTAAAGCTGAAGATCTGTAATTATGATGCTTTTAGAGGAAACATATGTTAAAGAAAAGTAGGGGGTAGCCTGTAATTGTCTCCATAAAATTAGTTCCTAGATGGAAAGGAAAGGGTCAGAAAATTAGTTAGTGACTTAATTAGTTTAGAGAAAAACTGTCAATTATCTGAATTAGTATCTAGTATCTGAAAAACTGTCAATTATCTGAAAAAGTAATCTGGAAAGCTTTAATGCGCCGAGAGGGCTTGTAATATGCAGAATCATAATTTGGATTTGGCAGTGATTTGATTCGTGACGGGAAGGCTTCGCACATGAAGAGGTGACATCGGTTTCTCTCCGGGTCCGTTCGAAGTTGACGGGTGGCAAAGGAGCACATCGCATCGGACAGAACGGACTCGGTCCTCGAGGCCGTCGGGAGACCTCTCTCGCCCCGGAGGTGCGCGGAGGAAATGTCGGCAGAAAAATTCTCACGCCAGTCCTGCAACAGGACGTGGCCAGCATCCCTTCCCCGGGTGCTTTCCTACCTTCCACCCCAGCCGCTATCAGAGCTTGATGGCAACGTCTCGGTTCTTTCAGCCAGCGCGAAGGGAAGGTGTGAAGGCAACACGCGCACACGTGTGAAACCTCTCTCGTGCACGTACAGTCTCCGGGCTGGGTTAAGGCACCGGTCTCAGAGGCAACGGGGATTTCTTTCTCCCTTTAGCTTGCTGCAAAATGTAATGTCATGTTCAGGAGCGAGGAGGCTGGATGTCCTTGCTGGATTAGTGCAAAAGGGAAGTATACGTACCTATCTGGGCATAAAAGTTACGCAAACACCCAAAGGGATACTCACTTATGGTCCAGCTGATTTCTTTAGTAAAATATGAACTTTTTTCCCGCTCTGTTTCAGAGGAAACCTCTGTTCCTGGTGGCAAAATTGCAGGACTGGAAGCCGACTGAAAGGCCTAAAAGCAAGAATAGGTACAGCCTACTGCTGTACTCCGCTAGTGCCTGCTATGCAAGAGGAACTTGAACCTGAAGGTGTCCCTATCTGGGGTGTGATAAAGCAGCAGGTTGTCACTTTGAGTCATGAGCTCCCCAAACGGCTCCGGTGTGGCAGCCCCTCACACCCAGGCTGGAGTTCAGACCTGGGTCCCGAATCCTTAATGGCTCCCAACCTGAAGAGCAGGGAGATTCCTAGACTCGATAAGGTATGGTCTACCTCAGTGCAACGTCTGCTCTCATCTCTAAATCACACAGTCGCGCACCAAAGGTCTTCTCCGTTTATGCAGAAGAAGTGTCTACCTGTTCTCCAAAAGCAGGGAGCTTTGTTCCTCCCAAAGCACTTAAGTGGCTTGACCTAAACATCCAGAGCTGGAAAATACCCACAGGTGTACACAGTAAGTTTTCATCTGTGCTGTGAATACATCTTAAAATTCTCACAAATAAAAAAAAAAAAAGCCCTGTGGCCACGACTAACTTTTTTGAGGCTGAATTCCCTCCCTGACATTTGTATCGCAATTGCCAAAAAACAACGAGCAAAATGACCCATCAGAAGCGACATTTTTTTCCTTCCACCTTGTAGAAAACGGTCCCTGCCCTCCTGCCAGAAAGAGGTGACCTCCTCCGGGATCACCCTGATGGGTGAAGACACGGCACGTCTCTTCCCCGACCACGCTGGACGTGTTTGTTCGGGATACTGACGGTGAGTCACGGCGGAATTATGTTTCCCCAGAGGACTGAAAAATAGTTGGACGTTAAATCTCAAGATAAATCAGCCAAGAGTTAATGTTTATCTTTTATCAGAGTAATGGGAAAAGTTCGAGCAAGCCGGCTGGATTCAGGGTGAAGTCAAACTCCAAAACTTTCTCTTAAATTAGGCCCAGCGGGGGCGTAAAAGCATCCTTAGGGACCACAGAGCTCTGCAGGAAATTATGCCAGCTCCACCAACTCGTGTTCATTATCAGTGTCGCTCACTCATGTCACCTCCACAATTATTTTAGGACCTGTCACCAGTAACGTTCTCCCACCAGCAAATGTTTCCAGCTCGCTCTAATGGGGAGGCTGAAGTTCGAAGCAAAAGTTACCTCTGCACCGACTCCTTCGCACTTACTGCCTTTTCGCACCCCTGCTGAGCAGAAAGCAGCCGAAGGCTCCCGCAATCCGCCCGCGTCTGGCAGCTGGTGGGATGCACTTCGGAGCGAGGGGGCTGTGCGGCTTCCCGCGCTCAAAGGAAGAGTGGCGTTGGGGGAGGTGGGATGGATGGGCAGCGTCAGGCTCTGGGAAGCAGACCCAGGGCTAAGGGGGGGCTGTAATGCGAACCCTTAAATCCGCAGGCTCCAAAGTTTGAGGGAAATTAATGTCAGGCTCCTGTGGAGGTGATAATGATGCAGGGAGAGGACAGAGAGGAGACAAGCAAAGTCTACCCTGTTACAGGGCTGTCACCCAGATCCTGACGGCCGACCAGCTTGGATGCACATTTATTAGCTCTCAGAAAATTCTTTTTCATATTGTAGAAGGTGGAAGAAAAGACTGATGTCTCACAAGCATGCAGTAACACAGGTTTGAAGGGACCCCGCGGGTCTCCAATTCATCCCCCTGCTCAGAAGAGGTATAACCTCAGGATGAGACGACATTGCCCAGGGCTTCGCCTGGGTAAGTGCCGAGTGGCTCCGAGGATGGAGGCTTCACAGCTTTCCTCTGCCCCTGTGCCAGGACTTCACCGCTCTCGCTGGGAGCATTTTTCTCTCTCATCTACTCTGTATCTAGCTGCAAGCTGTGCCAGTTTCCTCCTGCCTGGGAAGGATCTGCTCCGATCTCACCTCGAAGCCCCCCCCTCACCCTCTCCCCCCAAGCTCTCGGCCACTGCTCTGCCAGTGCAGGCACCGTCTCCGCACAGTGGCAATTTGTCCCACGCCTTTTCTTGGCTACTTCTGCTCTGAAACAGCGGAGGCTGTGGAAGGCGCTGGCTGCAGCTCGAGTTCGAGCGCGAATACGCCAGACGAAGCACCGTCGGGGGCTCTGAGGATGAGCCGCGTGCTGGAAGGGAGCAGCTTTCATTAAGTGGATTACGCTGGAAATCAGCACCAGGCAAAGCACTGAAATGTTGACATGAGCTACAGCAATGAGAAAGGACAGTGATTAATCAGCTGCGGTACTTAATAATCAGTGTTCACAAACACTTTGGACCTGGAAAGCATCTGCTGAGAAGTGTTCACTGTGAACATTTCCTATACGACGTTGACAAATCATACCGGTATCTTCACAACCGCGAAAGGGGTCAGTGACTCCTTTGGTGGAAGGGACTTTTTAATGATGTTTTCTTCACGTAGATGCATCGTGTCCTTGTCACGGGCTGCAGGATGGATGCCACCCGTTCCCTGGCTTGCGGCTCTGTGCCTCCGAGTGGGTTGGCGTTTGGGCTCCTGCCGTGCCTTCAGCCCTCAACGTGCCTTCAGCACACCCAAACACACGTGGGATCACAGGCAGGACGGCTGCGAGGTACTTCGGCCCAAGGGCACCTGCAGGGACATCAGCTGGAGCCACGACCTCTGCTACGTCTCTTCGAGCTCCATCACCTCCCTCCCGCCCCGTTCTTCAGCCGGCAGATGATTTCCCTGGGTTAGCATGAGCAGCACACACAGATCAGATCCCATTATCAAATTTTCTTTCATTCCAAGTTGAGCTGGAACTAGATTTTCTAGAGAAGAACACACAATTCCATTACCATATAAGCCAGCAAACAAAAAAACCACTTGCTTGTGAGAAACCACCGCCCTTCTTGTAAACATTTCTGGGGGAAAGAGTCCTCAGAGTCAAACCGACAGCCCTGGCTTGTCATCACGGGCGCAGACATCCCATCTCCTTCCCCAGACACCCTGTCCTGAGACAACAGGTGAAAAGCAAGTTCGCGGAGAATTTTTTCTTCCTCCAGTTTCCCTTTTCTTTTTCCCCCCATGTCACCCGCCTGCCTTTTATAGCGTAACACATGTCACGGTTCGTGTAACGACAAGAATTCCCAATGTCAGGCAAATAATTTTTCCATCTGTGGTTTTTTTCTCCTCCCCGTTTTATATTTTTTAACGGAAGTGGCATCTGCGAGGTGCGGGCTGTAACCGATACGCCCAGGAGTCGTGCAGTTCATGACCAGCAGCCCGCTGTCGGCATGCCATTTTTGGCTGCTCCAGCTGTTGTTATGGAGAGGGCATGCCTCAGTTCAGCTGGCAGCTGCAGGCTCGCAGAGAAAATGAAAGTTGTTTTTTCCTGTTCAGCAGTTGTCTTGTCCTTCCCGGCACACCCTGACAGGGTTTTCTAGTAATAGGCTAAGGTAGGAAGTCGTGAAAAACACGCACAAGTGTCTTCTTGATATGGGTCAGGTCTTGCATTTCCTCCTGTGGTGCATCCCCACAGCTGGTCGTGGAGGAGCCTGATCTACCTGGTTGGGAAACGCTCAGGACCCTGACAAGGTATGAGCTGCTCTGGGTTGCGACAGTTCACATCGCATGCTGAAGGAGTGCGATGAGAAACGGAAGTGAGTGCTGGGGACAGAAGGTCCTCCAGGTCCAGTGTTTGAAATACCGTCAAAACCAGCTCTGAGCTGCAAGAATTCAGGAACATGTGTTGCTTCCCTGGAAAACCGTCAGAGGTGGACTTCTCTGGACAGCCCCTGCCTTTCTTCCTGCTGATGCTGAACCGACCGAGTGGTGCATAGGAGAGATGGTGGTAACCCTGACAGTGCCATGGCCGTGCCATCGGTTGCCCACACACCCTTCGTTCCCCTGTCCTCATCGCTGGGAAATGCCCTCTGCATGTGTAGGACCAGGCAGGGCTTTCACCTGTTGGCAAATCTGAGAAATACAAGCGGCACAGGTACGGGCTCGTTGCCTGCCCGTGTGAGCCGGTGCTCGCTGAAGGGAAGGAGAGGCTTTGTCAGACGTCGAGCAACATGTGTGTGCTATTAAAGGCATGTTAATGAAGATAAATCTTTAGGTACGTACTGAAACCCTACCTGCACAATGTAACAGCAACAGCAGCCATCCTCTGACAACCCTTCTGCTTGCACTGCCGTAATGTAACCAGATCTTATAATCTAGCTGGCTAGGATGCCGTTATCCCTCACGGCTCAGCATCAGAGACGTCAGGATCCCAACCCAGAGCCCCGTGGGGAAGCAGGGCTGCGAGAGCACCCTGCATCCCCGCAGCGCCCCCGCGTTGCGCTTGCAGGTCTGCCCGTGGTGCGGGTGCCCGTGGGTGCCGCGCCAGTTACACAACCCCAAGCCTTGACAGCAGGTCCTTCGCCTTCGAAGGAGGGTCTGATTTCTCGTTAAATGCCTTGTGGAGGTGGAAATGCTCTTTCCATTGCTTTCCTGCCCACGCTCCTCCTGTGCGATCCCACACACGTGGCAATCAAAGCTAGGAAGCCAGCCTGACTTTCCGAGCATTTCTCACCGCTTTTTCACCCGTGGGGGAACGTGGTAGGGGGAGAGCGTCGGGGGATTTACGGCTCTCCGTGCCCTCCTCTGCACTGCTCTGAGGCATCCTGGGGTTTGCACCGACGATAGGAGCGGCAGATAGAGCGGTGTTATTTACCACACACTGCTTTCAGATCTGCAACACGAACACGGGAGGAATACTTCTCCCCAGTGGAGCATCAAAAGGCAAAAATCAGGAATATTTGTTTATCTTTCCAATAAAGGGATCATGGGAAGGATAATTTCCTACATGCTAAAATATAGACTGTATTACACCGAGAAAATTGAAGGATATATTGCTCATCTATTCCTCTTTAACTGCCAAGGCATTTTTAAGCATCCTTCTTTTATTAAATGCCACATGAGACCTTTTTTTAATACTACATGAAAGAAAGGTACTTTATTAGGTAAATATAATGAAATAACCATGTGCTGTTTCTCACTTCATGGCAAATGTTTCTACTTCCTGACGGTATTGATTCCAGATCGGAAAACACTGCTTTATCCCAGTCCTGCTTACCTTTCACACAGTCTGTTAAACTCAGCCTAAGAGCTCTGTAAAATTGCCTTTTCCATCAGGTTTCCCTGACCTTTTTTTTTAGTACAGTACTTGTGGAGTTGATAGATACTGCTCAAACTCAAACGTTCATTCCAGTGCGATGTATTTTCTCTTCGCCTTTCCTTTTTCCGTGTCCTACCATTTGCACACCCACAGGAAGAGACTTTCCAGCTCAAACTGTGGCAAACGATTTACAAAGTAGATTTGGTGGCAGCTTTATGAAAAATTTGCAAGGTGCTGGTCGTAACCATGCACCTCCCAATAAAGGACCGGATGAGCTTAGTAAAAGATGGAAACCATAAAAACATTACGCGTGGAGCGCTTGCCAAGGGTTTTTCTCACAGGCTGAAATACTAAGAAGCTGTGGATACCCTGGACAAGCCGAAGAGATGAGATTTCCTCTGTAGAGATTATCTGAACTCGTTACCTGAAATTACCATATCCATGCCACTTTTCACGAACTACATTATTTTGGCGGTACGTTCTATCAAGATCACATTAACAATTTCCCGTGGAAACCAAGCTGATCATGTCGCTGATGGAAAAGAAGCTGAACATCAGAACCTTTCTCGCATCTACTGAAACAGCAAATTTCGAGGGGTGCGGGACTTTATTTTCCTTCAGACAAGCACCCAGAAAGCCAAATTCTCGTACGGACTAGCACAAATCTGATGAAGCCATCAGGAAGGAAATCTTGTGATGTGAAATCCGGTGCCTTCATGATGATTTCTGATAAGCCAAGATATACTTTCTGAGACCTTCTGGCCATGGAAGCAAACATTCGGGGTGGCTCTGCACACTCGCACATTCCAAAGTCCTTGGGAAAACCAGGGTGTGCCCGATACCCCCAAACTTTCCAAATCCCGAGCACAATCCAAATGAGCTCGGACTCGGGAGGTCGCTTTGGTGCTGCAGCACCTGCATACAGCAGAGAAATGGTGGACTAGGGGAAGGGGCTCATCCTTTTCTCTTTGACCTCTGGTGCCCCGTGATGCTTTGCAGAGCCAGGTGCAGGCATCTTCCCGGTTACAGCAAGAGGTAAGCGCAGTCCTTGGCTGCGACCTGAAATCTCAAACCTTTCATGTGGCTGCTCTGGTATTGTGTGGGGAGACCCAGCGCCAACTCCGGGGAAAGTCAGTGATGTCTTAGAACACAAAAAGAGGTGGAAAAACGGCTGCTACCCTCTCCGTCCCAGACAGCGCAGACCCAGGCCGCATGGCTGGCTCCTGCAGCTGAAAGCAAGGCCAAAGTGTGGAAGGAGGTGGCTGCTCTGGGTGACACGGGGACAAAACAGCCCCGAAGCACCTGTCAGCTCCCTCACCTTTCCCAGCTCCCATCTGGCCAGGAGCAGCAAGCTCATCGGCGTAGATTGCTCGCCCCAGCTGGCCACCCATCGCAGCACTTCCAGATCTCCTCCCTGACCTTCACCATTAGTTGGGGTGCTCCAGGCACGGGAGCGACATTGAGAAGAGTCAAGATAGATCAGGAAAGGTCGGAGGGGCCCGGCATGACTGCATGGAATATGTCTCACACCTCACATGTCCCTGGGGTTTTCCTCCAGCTCTTGGTTTTGCGGCCAGGCACAAGGAGACCGGCCACCCCTGCCTCTGCGCGAGTGGGTCTCTGTCACGGCCGGTCTCGGTGATCTCCTTCGTGTCGGACACCCCTCAGCCTTTCTTGGCAATTCCTGCTCACGTGTGGAACCAAACAGGCTCTGATCCATACCCTGTGCTGCATGACATAATCCCGTATCAGTTACTGCTTATTTCCTTCTTTTTGTCCCTTCTAGCCTCATTCAGACACAAATTCTTCGCCTCCTACACCAAACGCATTGCAACCCACTTCCTCCAGACACCGACTGGGGAAAACTTGGCATCAAGAGCCCGCTGCATACAAGAAGAGGTTTTTTGTTGATTTAAGCAGTTTTAAGCTGTTGATTTATTTAAGTCTCCACATCTTCTCAGCATCACCAAACATCTGATGATTTTATTTCGATTGCCTGGTTATTCATGGCCAGCCTGCTTTTCCACTCACCCAAGCCTCTTTCGGTTATGAAAAAAATGAAATGGTGGATGTTTATTTTATCTCTTTTCCCCAGAGAAGGAGTTTAATAATTTAGCAGCAGATATAAAACTGCTCCATCAGGAGTAATTTGTTTTAGGGGGGAAAAAATGAGATTATTTTTTTTTCTCTCTCTCCCAGATCCCCATATATAAAGGTATGGTTTGCTTTGGATCATATTCACTCTCTGAAGACTTGGTTTTGCTATTAAAATCTTTATTTCACTACAGATTATTCTACCATTCCTTTGTCTCTCTGCTATTAGTCTGCTTTTGGTATGCAGCTGTCACCATGGCTTTTAGTAACCTGCTTTCTATTGGTTCCCAGAAATGGTTTATATCCCCTTAGAACAAGCCAATAAAGGATTTCAGGTGCTTTTTAACCTGCCAAATGCAGCTCATCAAGAGAAGCATGGAAAGGAAGGGCAGGAAGCAACAGATTCTTTGTCACAACTTGTTTGCTAACCCTGTATTTTGAGTTTATTGCTTGCTCGGTTTCTTCAAGAAACCTTTCCCCCCTATGAAACGACACCTTGACGCTTGCAGTGACCAACGCCGGCATGGACAAGTCCAACACCACCGAGTGAAGGATGCCCGTGCCTCCCCGTGCAAGCTGCCCGCGTGCAGCTAGAAAATGAGCCCCGCGGTCCCTTCCACGGCGATTGCAAGAGCGGGGCTCGATAAACCGCGTTTCTGGACTGGGGACTGTCAAAGACCCTTATACATACTTCCCAGAAATTTTAGAGGTTTAATGGCCTCTGAAATCACCAAGATCTTCCAAAGATCTATTCTCAGAAGACCTGTAAGAGCTCGGTATCTTGCCAGCCTTGGCTCCTCTGTCAAAGGGGGCTGAAGTTGACTGAATTATTGCAGGAGAGGCAGACAGACGGGCGCATTCACAGCAGCCACACAGGGCTCCTTTCACCAACCAGGTTCAAAAAAAAAAAAAAAAAA